>KV417325.1:19266-55346 GCA_001630345.1 Calocera viscosa TUFC12733
TTCAAAATGCAGAGTCGTACTTACCTCTTTGAAGACCTTGGCCAACGTCGTCTCGGGAATGTGGAGCATCTTCACACCGTCATCGACATTGTATTTGATACCAATGTGGCGGACCTGTCTCTGTAGAGTAGGATAAGTTAGCCAATAGTTAACTAGTTAGTTAGTAGAAAGACTTACCAAAACTTCATGGTAGAACTCGTGCTGGTCCTCGAGGCCCATTGCCTTCTGGAGGTTGTACCCCTCGCGTCGTCCAGCCTGCCCGTTCGGCTTGGGGATGAGCTCGGGGGCCACCAGCACTGTCTTCATCTTCGCCTTCTCGTGCTTGAGTTTCTTCTCGGTCTTATGTAGCTGACCTGCAAGAAAGTTAGAGCACATATACGGGGAATAGAGGTACATACCTTTAAGCTGCTGTAAACGTGCCTGCAGCTCAATGACCTCCCTCTCCTTGTCAGCCATCTGGTCACGGATTGGCTTCTTCTTTGAGTTAAAGGCTTGCAGGTCGAGGGAGTTGTCGCAGGATGCTTCTCGGTCACCCAGCCCACCGCTGGTGTCTCGTCGAAGCCATGGCCAATGGAGAGGGAGAGGGAGCAAGCGAGGGAGAGGGAGTTGGGGTCGGAAAGGAGTAGAAGGGGCTGCGTAGGGGAGGGAGGGACGTCAGCAAGAGGCACCTCCTCGAGCAACACAGGCTCGTTCTCCTTGTCCTTTTTCCCTCCTTTTCCCATCCGCTTCTGTCCACCCCCCTTCCCTTTTGCTCCCTTCTTCTCCTGCGCCGGCATCGGCTGCTGCAGCTGGGCTGTGACCTCCGGGAGGAGGTCGGCGCCTCAGGTCGAGCATCGAGGAACCATAGAGGGAGGACTTGAGAGATTGTCGTAGAAACTGAAGGGCGGGGCAGTGTCAAGGTAGCAGCTGAGGGACTTGGTGTGAGCGATGCGCGGCATAAGATGAAGAGGGGGAGGCGAGCCAGACGCACCGGTATAAGTAGAGAAAATAAAATTTCCTGTGATAAGGCAATCAAAATGTAAACAAATATTGCGTTGCCAGCCGAATAGAGGGGGGAAGCGAAAAATGAGGACATCAGCTTACCCGATTTGGTGGATCCGAGTTGGCTTGGTCGCTCGGGAATCAACCCACGCCACCGACCTCTCCCCACACCCGCAATGCCTAAGTCCCATCGGAAAGCCCCATGTCCTCACTGCGGCCGGATGCTCTCCCGCAGCCAGCGCTGGCAGCACCTCAGGCAAGATAACGAGGCAAAGCTGCAGAAGGTCATCAGCGAGCAAGAACAACAAAGAAAGTGCAAGAAAACTCACCAAGAGCATTCATCGCAGTCTGAGGAGGCACTCGGGGAAGCAATGGAGGAGCTGAGGGAGGATGGACTGAGCGAGGAGGGGGAGCCGGAGGAGCTGCAGGAAGGGGAGATGCAAGAGCTGGGGGAGGAGGGAGAGGAGGAGATGTTGGGGGATGGGGACGAGAGAGGAGGGGAGGAGTGGGAGCAGGCATGGCAGGAGGATGAAGGCGAGGTGTCTGAACTTGAAGAGTTCAGCGAGGAGATCGAGCTCGAGCTGAGAGCCATACCTGGTGTGTAGTTGATCTCCTGATAGATTATATAGACGGGTCTAATGCCAAACAGATGTCCTTTCAAATGATGATAAGCTGCTCTTCAAGGGATTCTACAACAAAATGAATGCTCACCTATTGAATGCCCAGCACGAAAGCTTCAGCGCAGCCTATCCCGAGGTCTTCCCCCGCCTCTCCTACCTCGAGCATCGCGTCGAGAGTGTCTCTGGAATCAAGAACGTGAGCTACGATTGCTGCATCAACTCCTGCGCGGCCTATACCGGCGGACTCACCAATCTCGAGGCTTGCCCGCACTGCAACACACCGCGCTTCAAGCCCGACGGCAAGCCTGTTCAGCAGTATCAATACCTGCCCCTCATCCCTCAGCTCCAAGGACAGTATGCAAACGCAGAGAGAGCCGCTCTACTGTCCTCATATCGAGCCCGCCAAGACCCGCACTTGCTGGAGATGACGGACATCTTCCAGGGGAAGATCTATCGTGAGCTACAAAAGCGATATATCTTCGTCAACGACCAAACACTGAAGACAAGATACTTCGACGCACCTGAGGACATCGCCATGGGCTTGTTGACAGATGGCTTCGGCCCCTTCAAAGGCCCTCGATCCACTGCCTGGCCAACAATCATGATCAACTACAATCTGCCGCCAGAGGAAAGGACTCACATCAAGAACTTGCTCCGAATCGGCTGTATCCCCGGCCCCAAACAGATGAAGGACATCAATTCGTTCTACTTTCCATTAGCTGAAGAGCTCTGCCGGCTAGCGTATGGCGTGAGGACTTATGATGCCTCCAAGCACAAGTTCTTCACGCTGCGCGCACACTTGATCATGCTGTTTGGCGATATGCCGGCGGTGGCCAAGTTAATGAACTTGAAGGGCCACAATGGCAACAAGCCCTGCAGGATGTGCGAGATCAGCTCGGTTCGATACAGCGAAGGAAACAGCAGAGCTGGGGGCGTACCTTTGGATCGGCGTACCTTCCCTTCTCCCTCTCCTCCCCAGCACAACCCGCTCCAGCTCCCTCTCCGCTCCCACATCTCCATGCTCGCGGATGCCAAAGCAGTTGCACGCGCTGAGACCAATGCTGAGGCCGGACGGCGCGCAACGCAATCTGGAATCAATGGGATCAGCATCTGGCGGCACTTTGGCAGCGTGATCTGGCCTACCTCGTTTCCCCTCGACTTCATGCACCTCGTGTTCGAGAATGTAGTTCCTCTGCTGCTTGATCTCTGGCTTGGCACAAGCAAGCACTGCAGAGAGGGCAACGACTTCACCTTACCGCCTGCCATTGCGTCAGTCGTTGCTGAGCAAGTCTCGAAAAGCGGCCAGACCATACCTGGTGCCTTTGGCCGGCGCGTCCCCCACCTCCTCAACAAGCGGCACGAGTTCACCGCAGAGACTTACATGCTCTGGGTTACTCAGATCGCCCCTGTAGCAATGTTAGGACGATTCGAAAACGAGGCATACTACACGCACCTTGTCGAGCTCTCTCGCTGCGTTAACGACCTTCTCAACTTCTCGTACCACCCCCAAGCCCTTCTCCACCCTCCTTCGCACACGCTTGGCCGACTGGGTGCTCGAGTACGAGCGGCTGTACTATCGGGGTCGCAGAGATCGGGTGGGACTTTGCCCTGTGACGATGCATTCACTGCTGCATGTTGCAGCCTGCGTGGAATGGACGGGGCCGGTTTGGGCGTACTGGGCCTTTCCTATGGAAAGATACTGTGGTCAGCTCCAGAGCGCAGTGACGGGAAGACTCAATCCTTACCCTGGGATCGACCGGCATATCCGCCAGCTCTGCCAATGGGAACAGCTCAAGCTCAAGTACAAGCTTGAGCTTCTGGAGGACGATCGCGGCAACGAGCCCACTGAGGGACCGCAGCTGATGCCCCCGAAGTCTGTTCTGGAAGTCAGCACGGCCCTGCGCAAGAAATTGGTAGCATACCTGGCTGCGCTGCTGGCTTCCGAGCCCGAGCAGGTACGCCAAGTGCTGCCAAAGCACATCACACAGTGGGGAAAGCCGCGTCTCCCAAGCAAGGGAGATATTATGCATGCTGCACAAGGGTTACGTGCTCCCCACAGCAGGGACATGTCCTACATACAAGTAAGTCTGGTTCTACGAGGTTGGGGAAACAGATACTCACCTGGGAAGTTCGAGCACGTAGCCCACCGCAATGGACCACCCAGCATATACTATGGGCAACTGCAGCACTTGATCGATGTGCCAGTTGGGCCAGTGATCTTCGAGCTGGCAGTCATCCAGCCCTGCAAGCCCAACAGTCAGCCCCCGCCACCTTGTACAGCTTTGGTGTTCAAGGAACTTACTGCGATTCAAGTCCTCGACAGCTCGGCGATCAAAGCTGTGGTTGGACGCGTTCAGGACACCCGAGGACGGTGGTGTATCCTGGATCGCAAGCCGCCATTTGCTGAGGTCGAGTGAGCACTTGGCAGGTCGCTGAATGTGTAGCTTAATGACCTCCAGAAGGAGGTCGACCAGTCTACGAATACAACTACACCAAGTGCCACAGCTAGACGTCGGAATCCAGCCTGCAGATCATGTCAGTAGATAGTCGCAATGGGATGAAGTTCACAACGAAAGGAAGAGGAAATGAAGATGCGGGAGCGGGCGAGGACGAGGGAGAAGATGAGGAGGAGGATCAAGAGGATCAGGAGGATCAAGAAGATGAGGAGGGCACACCTGCGATAGTGCATGCGCGCCTAGTAGCGTGTATGCATCTGCACAATCAACTGATATGTGACGAAGGGTTTCCCAGGTGCCTGATGTGAGGGACGGTTAGACTTGGACTTCCAGTGGACATCCGATGGATATCCACTGGACTTATTCATCTTGCCTTTCTCCATCCATGGCTGTACCCAGTGCGTGTCAGCCTGTGTTCATAGTCGGCTAATCTCATTGTTACAGGTGCTGGTCTGCCTGGCTGGCTGCAGCAACTTGGTGAAGGAAGGTATGGGATCGCCTACGATTTTCGAACACACTCCTTGGTGGACCATCCGCCTGACGGTTGGTACTTCGGAGATACCAGTACGCCCTGTAATGTGCACACATTGAGCCTTGGCTAACGTTCCGCCCAGGGAATTGGTATTCCGCCGTCATACACGTGTTGAGAGCCGGTGGGCTCTGGAAGGCGCAATACTCTATGTACATGGGCTACGCGCATCCTACCTGGTTCTACATGCTCATCAGACGCCTGCTGTCGGTGCGGCCCTTGGGCTGCTTCGCCTCAGCGATGCTCGCGGTTCAAATGTATGCGGTACCGCTTCAAGATATGATGTTGACCGACATGTTTCGACTTGGCGGCCCCGAAGTACCGCAACCGCTGGGTCCGACTCCGGCAAATCTCGCACCGGCTGGAGTTGGGCACTTTCCAGCTGTCGCACCTGTTCGGCCTCCACTTGTGCAGAATTGTATTATGGCAGCGGAAGATTGGGTCATGTGGTATGTTCGCAGACCGCTGGCCTCACCATCGAGATGCTCATATGATGTTGCAGAACAACCCTGTACCCTCCCGTATGACTGGCGACATGTACCCGTTTCTTCGGCATCGGCCTGATTCGACTACTCTGGAGGGGCACATGCATTGTGTAGGATTTGGTATCTTGAAGAATGTCTAGTACAATAAAAGTCGCAATGCATGGAGCTTCCTTTGAACCCCGGCGATACCTCTTCCGAATCGGTTTGTCTGCTTAAGCTCCAGATGGTAAAGCAATTGGGGTTGAGTCACGACTCCATCCGCGAGACAACATACAGGAGGCTTTCGGCTTCGCTTTCAGAGGCCATTGTGCGACCTTCCAGACAATATCTTTCAATCATCTCGGTTATATGATACCCCGGACACCCCGACGGGCCCCGGTCACTCCTGACGCGTCCAACCCTGGCCCCACTCCGACGCGTCCCCCAACCGTCAGTTACTAATGGGTCCTTACGCGTCCTGTCACTTACCTGTCTTTGCCCCCGCCTAGCCTCCCGCCTCTCTCTCTGTCTCCATAGCAGTCTCTCGAACACAATCCAACCGCCGTGCCTCCTCTTCTGCATGGACGAGGCACAGACCGCGACCACTCCTGTTCAACACCGTATCATCAAGTTTTGGTCTCTGTCTGAATTCCGCATGAGTACATGCAACGGTATTCCACGGTCTCCCGCGGTACTCATGGGGGAGTCGTAGGCCACTGCCTTGGCGCTCAAAGAGTCAATCCCGACGGTCCCCACCTCCTCCACGCCCTCCCAGCGGCCCATCGAACAACTCACCCCCAAGCCATCGGTACCAGCCACCATGGCGCAGCCTCAGAGAGTCCGTGAGTACCTGGATCCTTTCTTGCGATACATGATATCAGGTTGATGCACTTTACAGGTTCTAAGAATGCTCAGATGTACTTCACCGAGGAGGCTGCTGCAGCGAGGAGGTCGGAGCAGAAAACTGATCCGAGCAATGCCATCAAGAAGGAGAAGATCCCTGGCACCAAGCCTAACACGGTTTCTGTACAACTCACCAAGGGCGAGGTCATCCGGAGGGAGGACGGCAGCGAGATTATCGTATTCGAGATACTGGAAGATGACGATGTGGTCCAGACGGTTGGACGTTCTGCTGCGACGCGCAAAGTAAGTCCTTACGATGGCCTTCCCACCCATGATACTCACAAATGCCATAGGGACGTGGAAGTGCGGCAACTCCATCGTCCAAGCCGAAGGGCAACAGCGGCGTGCCGACTCTCCAAGACCTGCAGCGCTCTGCTAAATGCAGACCTATTGCTTCTACGCCCCCGCGCAACGCGATACCATGCAATAAGGGGGCACCATCCGACACCTACAAAGACTCTGAAGATAGTGATGACGAGCTTGAGGACGAAGAGGACGAGGTACATGGACACGGCACGTACGACCTCAGCGAGACCTCACTGACCCGATTGAGTAGGCAGTGAATACATCCGACTCTCGCCGCCCGCGCCCTGGCCGCAAGCAGGATCACACTGGTATGGTGAAGCAGGAGAAGGATGCAATGTCGAAGAACCAGAAGAGGAAGCACGTGTCCGACGACGATGGAGATACCGACTTGAATACCAAAGCCAAGCTCACGGATTTCAGCGATGGGTTGAAGTTAATCATACAAGAGACCAAGGAAATATTCCGCATCCAATGCTACACCATCAATCTATATCCCAACTCACACAAGGTCAACGAGTACCTCGAGACAGCCGTGGACATTGCCAACAGCAACGCAGCTAAGAGAGATGAGGAATTGTGTCGTGCTCATCAATGGCCCACCAATGTCCGCCTCGATCTCAAGGCGACGCCCACGGCGAAGTCGCTTGTACGTTGCCAGCACTTCTCCGTATTCAGTGTAACTTCACTGATGCGAACATGCAGATCATGTCGACGGGAACGTGGAGTCGGAGTCGCCTGAAAACCACCACACAGGCGGTCGTACGGGAAGCCTACAGAGAATTCATAGGCCCAGATGCCAGATGTTCCTGATGAGCTGCGCAAGCGAGCGGTTGCTGTGTTGCTGGAGCGCTTCACGTTCATATTTGCCGACATCCGTCTCGCAGGAGACAAGGTAGCCAATCGTCGTGGTCCTTTTCGGCATCCCGCCCTCAAGATGCTATTCAATGAGGCGTTCCTGGGCACTCCTGGCCCCGTCAAAGGCGCAGCGTGGGATTACCCGAAGTTGTTCAAGGAAGATATGTGGCCCCTTGGCCTTGTGGCCGTGCTCACTGTCACAGTACGCTATTTTCCCTACTTCTTTCTGTCCTTGCTGATTGCTTGTTGCAGTTACACTTTGCTCTATGACAATGTTCGTCCGGCGGGCCCAAGCCTGATTCGTCAATGACATTCAAGACCACTGAATACAAGCGACACTATGAGTCGCTCGTCCTCACTCTGCAGAAATACAAAGACAAAAATCGCCAACCATGTGCAGCAATGCTGCAAGAGCTCCTACAAAAGCCGTACATCACCCCGTATGAACTGTATTCTTCTGTATTCATCAGATGTATCTTGTATTTCTGTAGTGTCCATCCCAAGAGTGATGTGGATGATCCGGATGCGGCCACGAATACCGATGATGAAAGAATATTCCTGCATTTCGATGGCTCGGAGGAGCTCTAATTCTCTATCTGTAAAGGTTTCATTGTGCTTCGTCTGTAGCATGCTGAATTTTCCTTAGCAGTACAATTTCCAGTCTACAAGCTAATCAACTGCTGCCCGTCGAACGTACCAGCATTCCTACCACCACCTAGCACCGTATTTCCTCTCTCAACACATGGATTCACATGGATTCCTTGTTACCTGCATTATGATCTGCCAACAACATGCGATTCCGACTTGGGATCTAGCTCTCAATGTACTTGCTTCTTCTCTTTACAATTCCGTGGCTCATGGGCATGTCGTATCACCTTACACGTCTCTTTCTAACGCACGGTCTCCTTTCTTCTTTCTCAATCTGATAACCCGCATCTGTCTGCGTCGAATTTAGGGTGGATCATCCTGGGTCTCCATACAGTAGAACAACATTAATGCCATGCGATCCAGTATCCTCTGAGGATTCATACCAGGATGATTAAGCGCGATTCCTCCCAGGAAAGTTGGGCATGAAATGCGGTATTCTGTCGGGTATGCACAGCATTCATTACAGTAAGCAACTGAGGGATACAACCTAGGTCCAGATGTCTGGCCGCGAGGAGTGATAGGAGATTGCACGAAGTATACGGACGCGGTAGTTTCAGGGGATAAAATCTTCTATTCTTCACCTCCAGCTCGTCCGTTATACCCAAATACCGCTCTCCCAGCTCTTTTGAGTTTGGCCAGCATTAGACGAACCCGACGTTCCAGCTCTGTTTCAGAGATTGTAGCTGCTGTTCGCTCAGCTTGGGTAGTGGTTGGTCCACGCGCTTGCGGCCATGGCACGTCAGGTTCCACAAAGTATCGGAGAAGGCTAGACATTTCTGAATGCGGTATGGAATCACTTTGTTCTATTTCCGCAAGTACAGAGCTGCAGAGTTTGACCAAGGTCCGCTTGTTCTTGAAGGTGTTATAGGGATACTTCAGCCAATCCATGACTTGGCTGGCCATCATGGGGACGCCATTGACCAGTATACTGCCATCATTCGACCGGCCATCATCATCCAACACACCGAGATGCACCAAAATTGCTTTGATCGCATGCCATCGACGAAACTTGGCGATGGCAGACGCTCGCTTGTTGTCAGAGAGAGCCAAACTCAGGACTGCGGCAGCATTCGGCATGTTGTGTAAATGTTCAGTCAGTTGGGGGGGTAATCGATTGCTTGAACCGTTGCTGTATGAAGATGTATTGGTCGGGATTAGATCCATATGTACGGGCGTAGGGTCGCGGATGGATAAAGCAGTCGTGGAGGCCGAACCCACCAGCGAGTTGAGCAGGGACATCATAGTATTTGGGATAGGGGTCGAGGCAGGGATATGATTGGGGTCGGAGTGAATGGGACTCGGCGGTGTAGTGGATACCGGTAGCGGCGTCGCCGGGGAAGGCAAAGGTAAATGATGCTGAATACCATCGGATACGGGGGGATGCTGAGTCACAGAGAGAGTATTTTCAGATGGCGCGTGCTGGGACGAAGTATCCGTCGGTGCTCGCCTTCCGCAGCTAGAAGCTTCAGGTCGCGGCAGGGTACCGGATGGGATAAGTGGTGTATCCTCGTTGATCTGGAATGGAGCATGCGCAAGAATACCGTCAGATGTTAGTGAAGATCCATCGACGGGTATCGGATCCCCACCGGGGAAAGGGGATTCCTGAAAAAGGACATCAGTCAACCTAGGTATTGTAGCTAAGAGGACGACAAACCTTGACGAGTTCAAAACACAGCACGAACATAGGCTCATCGAGGTGGACCAGCCGCAGCTCCGCCAGACAGAAATCCTGAGTAACGGCGGACGTCCGCATGACAGAGACAATGCCTCTTGCTGTTACGTAGTGATCTCGTACTGCATCTGCAGCGGTGGTAAGCCACCAGCCTCCATGAACGAAAGCACCGATAGAATGTATAGCGGCTGGCACTCTGGACAGCCACAGTTGGTGCCGATGCAGGTACGATGCCCATCCTCTTGCAGGATGTACATTGGTGCGGACGATCGGCATCACCACGTCAATGGTAGTACGCATGGTTCCGTCGTGCATCTGAAAGTGCTGAGGGTCGATGGAAGCATGGCGAATCAGGTGTCTTTGGACCAACACATTGGTGTCATTGGTAAACAGGACGAGGATGGAGCAGCGGCATTCCGGGAGTACAGTAGTGGTCTGCGAAGAGACGTCCACAATTGTCACGGGCGATTGGTCCATGTAAAGATTCTGGGGAGGCCAGGATACGGTATGCATACCATTACGTGCTGAAGCATCAGAGAAAGATGCGGCAGGGGAGACTGAGGTGCCAGAGCCTTGACCGCTCGAAACAAGATGTTGGGGCTGTGTGGGAGGGACAGGAGGAGATTGGGAGGGAGCAGGGCTGTGCAGCCTTGGAATTGGGTTTGAACAGTCACCATGCAGGCCGGTAGATGTGAGAGCAGGAGTGTCGACAGCCGGAGTGTCGCGGAGGACCGGTGGGGTTTGAGATCTAGACGAACAGGAGGCGGCAGGTTCAGCATGGTCATCGCCAGCTCTTGCCTACAAACAAAAGTGATGTCAAGCGGAGAACAACGGCTGGTAGAGTGTGATACGCACAGGGGGGTGATGAATGTCGTCTGCAGTATCACTGAGAGTATCCGGGCGCAATGTACTGATACCAAGCGCCTGGTCCTCTTGCGCTCGATCCGAGTCAAGCGTCGACTCAAATGCCGCCCCACCAATCCCCGCCGATCCCTGCTCCTCTGACACCCGAATTCGATGGTTTGCGTCGACTGTATCAGCATTTTCTAGTCTGCTCGCAGGGTTGGTGGTTGGAGGCTGCACTTCATCATCCTTTTTGTTGAGATCAGTTACAGAGCATGAAGTGTTGCGACCCTCATACCATGTGTGGGTCATCGGTGGTCTCCATCCATGGACGTTTTCTAGATCGCCCATTGGGACGTGTATGATGAAGAGGAGGAAGGAGTACACGGTTCCGAAGTTGTTCAGGCATAGCAATATTAAGGATGGTAGGATGTCGCAGGGTACCGAAGCAACAGAGGAGGAGCTGGGTATGAGAGCCT
The DNA here is from genome assembly GCA_001630345.1 of Calocera viscosa TUFC12733. Taxonomy (NCBI): domain Eukaryota; kingdom Fungi; phylum Basidiomycota; class Dacrymycetes; order Dacrymycetales; family Dacrymycetaceae; genus Calocera; species Calocera viscosa. Next base: position 30,023 of record KV417325.1, read on the forward strand.
TCGGATCTTGTGTCCCATCCGCTCCTGGGCAGTACCCGTGAATACCATTAAATACCGATTGCTGCCTGAGAGTGGACTCAGTACCGTTGAACGTTGAACTTCACCTTCTCTTCTCGACTTTCAGCTTTTGGACGATATGGTATTCGCTCCTGGAGTTGCTGAACAAGCTATTCTTCAATTCCGTGCGTCCTTGGCGAGGGCAGGTGATCATGTCCGTCGAGGTGTGAATGGTCATCCGGGTGATCAAGCCTATTGGCAACGAGCACAAGCCGAAGTAGAGCGAATTCTGGAAGTACTCGGAGAGGTATGGTACTGCACGAAGAGGAATTTCCCAGAGGCTGATATTCTTGCAGGTATGGCCATTGCTCCCTGTTGATGAAGCTTATAGTGCGGAGGAGCACCTTCAAGAACTGCTCAGTAATGTTGAGAAATCCTTGGAGACCGAAGATCCCTCAGTAACAGGCCGTGGGCATCCGGCATGCTGGGTGTCATGTGGGACGAGGGGAGGGCGGCCCCGGTTTGTCGTTGATAAGGAGTTTTTAAAGCTGGCTTTACGTGTTATTCCTTGGCTGACAGTCTTGGCCAAGATTCTTCGCGTTACTACGAGGACACTTCAGTGTCGTATCGTTGAATTCGGCCTAAGGCCGAAACGACCCCGTCTACGTTCGGCAAGTATCTCCTTCGGGAATAGTTCGTATTCAGCACACGCCCAACCGATCCCGATTCCAATGGTCCGAAGCTGTGCTAGATTTCAAGATATCCAGAGTATTGCACACTTTCCCGCGCCTGGGTCGCGCGATGGTACGTGGATACTTTGTGGCCCTAGGCTTCACAGTACCACATAAAAAGATACAAGGTTCCCTTCACCGGGTGGCACCACATCGTCAATTTGGTGAACGTATTCCTTTGGAACGCCGACACTACAAGGTAGCTGGACCAAATGCGCTCTGGCATTTGGATGCCAACCTAGGCAAGTACATCTTCCAAAGAGCACGGTATCTGGTTGTATTGTGCTGATAATACCTGGACAGAGCTAGTCCGACACAGACTAGTCTTCCATGCATTGATAGATGGGGATTCACATTTGTGTACAGGTATTCGGGCTGCTACAAACAATCGGAAGGATACCGTATTCCGCTGTTTCCGACAGGCTTGCGCTCGTCACGGGATGCCATCGCGCGTTCGTGGCGATCACGCAATGGAGAACCTTGATGTCGCTTCTTGGATGATTCACAAACAGGGAGTAAATCGAGGATCATTCATCTGGGGAAGGTAAGCAAGATACCTCTTCTCGACGGGTAGCATCTTCTTTAATTTTGACACCAATCCACAGATCTGTGCATAATGTTCACATTGAGCGAATGTGGGGTGATGTTACGAAGGACTTCGGCTCGAAGTGGAAAAAGCTCTTCATACACATGGAAACATACCTCCAGCTTGACATCGGGCTGAATAGCCATATATGGCTTTTGCATCAGCTATTCCTCAACGATATCAACCTGGATGCGGAGGTGTGGCGACAGACATGGAACTTCCACCCGTTACGAATGCCAGAGGGAAGAATGCGGTCTCCCAATGAAATGTGGATGATGGGGATGCTCGAACATGGCTATCATGGGCTGAACGATAACAACCTTTGGGATCGAGCTGGTGACACCGAGCAGGACATGTACGGTATCGATTGGCAAGGCCTTCAAGATGATGCCTTGATGCAGCATCATACTGGTACCCATCCTACCGGGTTTACTCACTTCTGCGTGGACGACCCAGCATTCCCAATGAACAGAGAGGAGATGATATATTTTGAAGCTGAGCTGGTGGGGTTCAAGTGCAGGAGGACGGCTCAAGACTACTATAGAAGATGGGAGAGAGCACTTCATGTATACCGTACAATTGAGTATGCGCGTCAAGTAAGGGGGGTAGCATGATTATGATTATGAATGTTGGCCCACAGTATCATATTGTATTCGACATATGACAGGATAGCGACAAGGAAAGGGTACTGGTACGAGCCATCTGACCTCACACGAAGGCTGCCATGTATCTGCCAACAGTCTACAATGGGCATAAGCGCACAAGTGCGGGATGAGCAGACTCCAGATGCCTGATCCAATATTCTTGAATACCTTTGCCTTCCCTCTCGGTCCAGTTCATGGTAAACCATGTCAGAAGAGAGTGATAGAAGTCTTCGTAATCGAAATGAATAGATGCAGACTGGAGATGGCGACTTCCGGTCTGCTGGAAGTCACATCGATGGCAATCTCATTCGACCAATTTGCGCGCCGTGGGCTGGCAAGGATATATCGCAGCTACAATGTGACATCAGGGAAAGGTTTCCGGATTCAAGGTATAAGCTGAACCCACTTGTGTAACAAGGTAGCACAGCGACAGGATGAAGTAAAGAGCTGTATCTGCAAGAATAGCTCCATACAAAGGATGAGGGGCGGATGGCACGAGGCGATGCTCCAGGAATAAATGTCCATAGAGCTATAGCTGTCATGAGCCTTACGGAGGAGATAGGAGTTCGACAGAGACTCACACGGAGCAATGCAGGGGCGCAGAACAGGCCGCTGGCAGGTAGCGATGTATCTCGACGTGCTGCAGGAAACAAGAACGCAGGCTGAATGAAGGTATCTTCAGAATGAACGAGATTATCGATATCGCACAGCAGCCTTTGATACGGTGGTTCGGACATGTTGATATCGATACCGTATAGCCCTAGGACTTCAGGTAGAATATGGTGCAATACCAAATCATCTCTATCCAGAAGCCAGGCTCGACCGATCTGCAGCTGGAGAGACAAATCAAAACAGCTGCGTCTACATGAGGTGAGGGGCGCACCTCTTTCGAAAGTATCTCTGCACCACCCGGTTCATGCAGGCGTGGGAGAATCCCAGGATCCACTCGTATCAGCAATGAGAATTGGCATTGTGCTTCACCCAACAAACTGCGAAAACCTCTACGTCAAGAATTCCGAGTTGAATTCAACATGGGAACATACGAAGTTATAGTCCTGATGTCGTCATGCGATGGGACCTCAATTCCGGGCAGAAGTTCTTCATAGAGTGCGGCGCAACTGCGAACACGTCAAATTGAGAGCTCTTGAGGAAATGATTGTTGACCTACGCATGCGGTTTGACCCACCCTTCAGCGCCCTGTGTAGCGAAGTTGGCAAGATTTGCAAATGGGTATGTGAGGGTGCCGTGTTGAGAATACACCGCGCCGGCAAGGACAGCGGGGTCACTGGAAGAGATAGAGCGGGTCAGTATTATTCGCATAGCCGTGGTGCACAATACAGGTCACGGCTATGCACTGCATGCTGTAAAGGAACTGAACAATAAAGTCGGTGCCATATCCAGTCCTGCATCAATCAATATGGTGGGGTATGAGGATATAGAAAAACAAGGTGTGTACCGTACGTTGATGAATAATACCGCAATAGTACACTGCATGACATAAACTGCATCGACGTAGATTCTCAGAGGAGCCACAGAGGTCGCAACTGGGCGTGTGCGGCTGCACCATCACTTCTGTCTATACGAGACAACCAAGAGTGAGATGGTGACCGAGGCAGGAAGGATGGGGAGGAGGAGCTGAGAATGAGAACGGGGACCGGCAACACAGAAAGGGGGATGGGTACGGTCATATCTGGGCAGACAGAAAAAAAATCGGCCGCCAATGCAGGCTGAAACGCGTGAAATCGCCAGCGAATTCCAGGGGCAGCAGACAGCATGGTCCAATAGGACGCAAATCGACGGAGAGCAACCATAGAAGTCGAGATAGCCAAGATATTGATGGAAGACCAGTGTTGGGACCCCAGAGACCAAGGAAATGACCGGATAGCACAATAGTTGGCGAAAACGTCGCAAATACCCCGCAGACGGGGGGGCTAAGTGCGAAGGTGAGTGCTGAATTGACCGAAACTGCAGCGAGTGATGATCAGGGTGTCCTTAGGGTGCCGCCTCGGTATAGTGTGGTATGGACAGGGTGCACCGGAAGCATACTGGACGATGATGACGCAGTGTCAGGTATTTGATCAGTATTTGTCAGGGCTCCCGAGTACTAGGCTGTATACTACGGTATACTACGGTATACGTGACATGGCCCTGGTATACATCGCTCAGCTCCTGTATTTCCATTGCATACTGCTAGTATGCAGCGGTATACAACCGTATGATGCCGGATGCCTTCGGAAGCAACAGTTTTGTCCGATATGCTCCGCCATACTGGGACGTGTCGCGACGTGCCAGCCGTCTGTTGATGCTTAGGTAAGCAGTTAGGGACGCGCTCTGCGCAAATTCCGTACCAGCCTCAATGCATCTTGTTCCCGTACCATCACAATAAGTGGCATGCAGTGCGGGCGCTTATTGCATCATCTCTGCGTCAGCCACAACTCATCTTGACGGTTGATGAGGGTGCCTGATTTTGTCACATGGGCGTCGAGACGTCGAGAAGCAAGGGAGTCGCGTAACGTCATTGGGAGAAGAACTGCCGGGCCGAGAGGGGTGTAATTTTCGAGCTCGACGGGCAGAGCCAGTGTCATTTCGAGCGCATCCCAAAGCTTGTTCCTGTGAGATGAACCATCAGCACCATGTTTACTTTTCATGGATGCTAAGCACTTCCACGTCTGCCGCATTGTCGGCATAAACCAGCAGTTTGGACAGGTCAAGTGTTGATACTTGCTCTCTATGTTGACAAGCCATAACACTTCAATTGTCCGTCTCCAGTGCCGCCAGTATCTGAGTGTCACATCATGACGACGATTGGCAGCACCTGCCGCCATGACTGTCGTCGCTTTTCTGGTTCTTTGTCTATTGTGCTCTGGTGTTGTGCTGACCTTGGTAGTGACCGCAAAAGACGATGAATACTCCGTCTTCTTTTGCTTTGGGCATCGCTCTGGCTGACTGCGCCGATAGTGGTGCAGGGGTCGAAACTGTACGCCCCGAATTCCTGTCTGTCGAGCGCGGCTGACTCCTAGGCAGCCCGGCGCGTCCCTCCACGTCTTCATACAAGCGATGATCCTGTGCCCCTCTGTCGCCCGCACCTCCCAAGCATACATTGACAATGTCTGCGCCGGTCGACCGTCGGGCTTAGAGGATCAGGAGAAGCTGCCCTACCTGCAGGCGATGGTGAAGGAGGTGCTCAGGTGGAAGCCGGTCACCGCGGTCGGGGTGCCGCATGTTGCTGAGGAGGTGCGTTCCTCGCTGCACGCCGGTTGATGATAGGGGTGATGTGGGGCAGTATGTGGAGTATAGGGAGCATGTGATACCCAAGGGGCCGGTGCTTCATGGTGAACATCTGGTCGGTCCGACCGAGCGACCGAGCAAGGGAGCGGAAGTCGACTGACGCGAGCCGAGCAAGTCCATTTCCCACGACTGCGCGTTCTTCCCTTGGCCCGACACGTTCGACCCCACGCGGTTCCTGGATGAATGGGGTCAGGTCAAAGATCCCTTCCCCGACTACCACGATGACACCGTCGCGTACGGCGGTGAGTGGCGTATCTGCCCGAGGCGGGAGTTCGCCAACAACGCCCTCCATCGACATTGCCTCCTTGCGGAGCGCGTTCGAGTTTGGCCCCGGCACGAACGAGTGTGGTAACAATATCCTCCCGGACCGGGGATATGTTCCAGGATAACGGACTTATGATGTGAGTCGCGCGGTTCATTTGGCAGGAAGCCGATGCATGCGAGCGCAGCTAACGCCCTGATCCAGTCACGCGGCGATGTTCGCATACTCGCATTCACCATCACCGTCGCGCCCAAGGCCGGTGAGCTTATTCTTGAAGGTACGTCTCTTGCTCCTATATCCGAAGTAGAAATGTGCTTATATTGGAGAAAGATCAGGCAACAAAGCCATCATTGCCCCACACCTTATCTGGAACGAAAGAACTTGGTGCATCTGGTGACGGAGTACGTTCCCTGTTGAGGAGCTGGTACGGGGAGAGATCGAGTGCATCTACCCGCCTTGGCTTTCTCTTGGTCTCTTTCCTTTTCGTCCCTATGGCCCTCTTGCTGAGAATAATGCAGTATTGGTGAAGAGAGCTAGGCAGCAGGCAAGCGTCCCGAACTGACAGACGCTCATACTTCTACGTCGACCCGCTCGACGGTGCACGATCAACTTCGTGCGTGTGTTCCCTCACGCATGCATCTCCTCAGCTTGCTGTAGAAGCGCGAGCCTCTTCGGGGTTGTCTTTAACCCATTGTTCAATCAGTTGGTGCGTACTTCCCCTTGTATGTACACTGCAAAGAGGCTAATACTGATCGATTGAACAGTACTCGGCAATGAAAAGGGCAGGCGGCCTCCGTAGACGACTGCACGCAGCTCCCAGACCAACCATCCACGCCCTTGCCCACCTTCCAGATCGCTTTCATCGGCATGAAATGGGTTCCGACCGGTCATCCGCACTATGGGCACGAAGATGCGCACGTTCACCCGCATCGCCCGAGATCCAGCACACACGGTGTTTCCGAGGGGAAGATGGCGCAAGGGGAGCACAGCGCTGAACTACTGCGCGGTGGCTGCCGGGCAGCTGGACATGTGCTGCGAGATCGGCTGCTGGCCGTGGGAGTGTCGCTGCGGGGATCGTGATTGAGAAAGAAGTGGTTCGGGAGGTGTGTGGGGACACGCAACGCGGCCTGGAGGGCAAGCTGTGTTCAAATATCACGCGCAATTGCTACAGCTGATATTCTGCTTCGTAGACCACAGTCACAGTGACTCTCTCATGCATGTCCAGTGTGGCTACGAGCAGTGTAACTATATATTTCAACCCGTTTACCAGTAAATGGCTAATCTCTTCCTAGGCCGCATCCACTAGCATGTACTCAGGCGGTGGGAGTACCATGTGACGAACATGGACACGGAGGTCGTCTTCCCTCCCGCCGTCAACCGCGGGAGCGGCAGCAGCAGCGCCAGGCCGACGACGACCTCCTCCACTCGCAGCTCGCAGCTCGCAGCTCGTCCAGCTCCTCCGTGCGGCAGGTCTCCCGCGCGACCTCCCTCTCACCCAGCACACCACCTCCTGAAACCCCCACAGCCCGCTCGAACAAGATCATGTCCGGCTCTGTCTCCGTCTCCGTCTCCACCCCCACGGAGACCGACTTTGTCCCTGTCGTGTCGGCGACTACATCACCACCGTGTACTCGTAGACCGTTGTCGAGACAGGCGTTGCCGTCGTCGCACTCGGCCAGGAGCAGCAGCACCAACACCCGCGCGACTTCCAACTCTCCGACAAGCTCGTCGGGCGGCTCATCCCGCCCCAGTCCGGGCTCTATCGCCAGCCCGCGCGTGTCGCCCGCTTTCCCTTCCACCCGGGTAAGTTCGTGCACGATGATCCGTCGATGGTCGTGTGGATACGTGGACGGCGATGTGCGGATATCACTCAGATTGTGGCTGTACAAATGTAGAACTTTTCATTATTGTCCAGACTCGGAGACCGACTGGGTAGGAGAGACACGTCCATTAGCATCAGGGCACGCGCGGTCCGGCGCCTCTTTCTCCTCTCACCCTGCATCCCTCAAGTCTCGACCAACAAGGCGCATATCCTTACAATTCCCTCTTTCTCCCTTCCTTCTTCCTTCACTTTCCTTCCATCGCCTTCCCCGACCAATCGCCACGCACAGTGTGCTCAAACAGCAGCTTGCAACTCGAGGATGAGCGGGGTCGGCAATGCGCAGAGAGAGGTACTGCCATCGCTGCAGGTGCGCCCACATACTCGTACGAATGGTCAGCTCAGGATTATCCTCCAAGCGAGCAACGCACAAGCATAGCGCACCAGCCCCGACCTCCTTCCCAACCGTTCGCAGCCCTATGCGTCCTCTCCACGCTGCCCCTCATCCGAGGCGTTCTCCAGCCCTACAGCCGATCAACCGCCGTAACATTCTTGCCCCGCCTCCCACCTGCCGCCTGCCGCCTGCCGTTTCACCTCACTGACCGTGCCGTCTCAGCTCCCCGCACAGGTCAGTTGCATTCGCAACCAGTACAACTCGCGCATGACGCGTCATACTGGGTGTGCTGTGTACCAACTGCTGACTGCGGTCATCATCCCGACGCACGTGTAGATCGTGATCCGTATCGCGAGGAGGGTCGCGCGCAAGATGGGAGAGAAGAGTCCAGCTCGGCTCGCGGAGGAGATGTGGAAGGATTGCGCGGCACCGTAAGGCTGTCGGCGGTGCACGGGCGGAGCAGGGGACAATAGCTGAAGGAACGGGCCCCATCTTGCTGAACTAGATCGATGTTGCTGTATGCTACTAGGGATGTACAATGAAGGCGGTTGCTTGAGGGAGAGCGCATGGAGGTGGCAACTAGGACAGGGGAGAGACGGTGACGAAGGCGAGGAGCTCGTAAGGCGTTCTTAACTGCTGTCAGCCAGGAAGGGGGAAGGGACGCGAGGGACGCACTGGGCGGTGACTTATGGACATGGCTCTTGCTGTGTACTCCCGGCCCCCTTCCGCGGTCAGTGCATCCTCATTTCGTGCAAGTTTTGCAGCTCGTTCAGGACAGCTTTCGTCACGTCTTCGCAGCCCGTGCATGCATCGCCCCGGGCATGTGGGGGCTGTGTACCGTGACTCGAGGAGCTTTCTGCACGACGTTGGGGAGGTGCGTCTTGCTCGATGCGCGGTGGAGAAGTCGAGGCAAGCGGCCGGGAAGGAGGGCAAAGCCGAGGGGCGGCGAAGGTGGACAGTCCGACGACACAGAGTGGTCCGGCGCCATGCGTCGTTTCCTACGAGCAGGGAGAGGCGTATTGCCCGGCTCGGCTCGCGGTGTGGCAGTTGGGTCAGTCGAGGCAGGAGGGCGGGAGGGCGGTAGAGCTGAGGCGGGTCCCGGGCAGGGGGAGGGCGAGGGGAGGAGCGGCGGAGGAGGGGCACGATTGCGAGCGAGGGAGCAAGCCCGCCAGGGATCCTACCCATGCGGGCGCAGCAAGTGCATGATGCATGAATCGGCGAGATGGCTTGGGGCGTGGTGATGTGCCCGATTGCTGAGACGCGCCGATCGCAGGTACTCCAGTCACGTCAACGTCCTTGGACGTGCGTGACTCGGCCATACCAATTCTCAACCAACAATGGCTGCATAGTGGACCCTACCCAGCAATCTGATCCCGCACCAGACCAAAACGCTTTCATCCAACCAGCCCTCGCCTTACCGGAGAAAGCCTGCTTATCAATCACCAAGCTGACAACATGAGAGAGTAAAAGAATGCTGCGAAGTATGCCAATCGAAATTTGAGCCAGTTTGATGCAGGGGAAGGGTGCCGTTTGGGAGGGGACGGCTTGCCGCGGTGCACATGGGGGGACAGCAGGAATCGATGTTGTAGATTTCAATTTACTCCACATTCTGCTTACTGATGCTTTTTGTTTTGTTTTCCGTCCTGGGGGGACAAGCAGTGGGGCTACCGGATGAATTGATAATTGATATTGTGTCTACTGTGCCGAATGAGGGGATGGCCTCACAAGGGGAGCTGTGCCTTGTGAGGTGTGCCATCGGTAGCCACCCCATCTACGGTAACCAGCTCACATGAGGCGTAATCCAAGTGTTGAATCGACACTTATATTAGGTTCCTAGTAGAGGCACCAGCAGGCCAGGAGAGGCTGACCCCGCCCAATGGCCAACCCAACTACTTTCAAGATGACCTAGTAATTGTCAAGTGTATCTATTACAGGCCATTTTGAATAACCACCGTACCTCGCTATGTCTCCAGTGGAATTGCGATTGCGGGGTGGTGTGACAGGGTTGGGCGGTTCCACACGAACTTGTTTTGGGGGCGGATCGTATATGGCTTGGAGGTCGCTTTCAAGCGTGTTTCGGGATGCCTGCCACGTCTCGAAGGCAGTCCGTTTCAGCTCGAAAACGTCGGAGCGCGCTTCCATGGTGACCGAACCGTGCGTTTGGCAAAAGGTCATAAGAGCGAGGTGATCGCTATGTCTGCAGAGGTTGTCGGCCAGGTGGTAGTAACGCATGAATCGCAAGGCCTTGGGCAACCCCCAATCCTGCCAGAGTTGCTTGCAGTTTGCGCGAATGGCGGTGTTGTCGAGGCCGATGCCTGCGAGGAACTCGCTCTTCTTGCGGGCAATGGTGAGCCAATCATCTCCTTGATATCGAGCACCTTTCTGAGCCCACCCTGGCCGACGAAATGGACGAGGACCCAAAACATACTCTCGTGATCAAACCAGGTGAAATGGGTTTGAAAGGGTGTACCATCGGGATGCTTCTTGTCGGCACTTCTAGCAATTCGATCGGACAACGGAGTGCCACTCCGGTAACTCGCAGTCGATCCGACGACGTGCCCTGCTGGTTCACTCAGTTGCGCTGCGAGGTCGAGATCGACGAGGACACCAGAGAGGGTCTGATCGGCCAACTCCTCGCACATGATGTTGGAGGGAGAAAGATCGCGCAAGGCAATCTTTGCCCGTGTTCGCAGATTGTCAACGCCTAGCAGATCAGTATTAGTACGGTGAGAAGCAGTCAGAAGAAGGGGGACGCACAGCGGAACACAGGCAGGAGGACTTTGGAGAGTTGTTCTCCGTCCGCTTCGGTAGGGACAAGTTGGTACTCTCGCACAATCATCATGCGAAATTGGCGCGTGGGAGAGCCTTGCCGGTCGCCGGATTGAAGTGTTGCACCGTCACGGTGCTCGTAGCAAAGACTTCAGGAAGGGCGGTGACGCCAGCATCGATGCCTCTCTCGATAAACCAGGATTCGAAGATTCGCGTGATGGGTGAAAGCCAGCTTGAGACAAACAGGTGTGTAAACGCCCTTGACGGTACAGCGATAGAGGGTGGCGGAGGCACCGTTCAGAAAGTAAGTGGTGCAGAGGGGAGGCTGATTGGCGGGGACGAGCACCGTGTCAGGAGTGAACCGGATATGCTCGGGGATGACAACGACAACATTCCAGGCTGTGGCGATGGCCCGGGAAGGGCAGCCTGGCGGGCCAGGGATGAGGGTGGCAAGCCCAAGTTCTTTCCTGGGGGATAGGAAAACGACGAGGAGGAGGTGAATAAAGGTGGCGAGATCGGTAAGGGTGTTCGATGGGTCGAGAGATGATGATCTGATCGCGGGTGTAGAGATGGAGATAGAGGACGGAACGGACAATGTAGGGCCCAAAGACGAAATGACGGGGGTGGCCAGCACTGAGAGCCTCGGTGTCATAGCTGACTAGCTGCAGCTCGTCTTTGGTGAGACGCCGGACCTCAACGCGGGCTTTCTTGGAACGGGAGCTGCCCATGATTTCAGACAAAGGTCGTTTTCGGCTCGTGTCGGTCTCTTGATTTCCCACATCCATTGTCGAGGGTTCTTCGGGCACGGCTTGGGACGGCTCATGTGGCTTTATCTCGGCAACGATATCGATCCCTTGAGTGGTGAGGTCGGCAACTTGGACCGTCAAGGCCGTCACGACGAGGTCAGGCTTCGGCTTGGCATGGCCTCCCTTGACGACCCGATTGGTCTTGCCATATGCCAAGAAGTTCCGCGACAAGTGCCGTGGCAAGATCGAGCGAGGAAGGCCGTCGGTGGCCATGGCATTTGCGTACTCGGCAGATTCGAGGTCGTTGTTGGAAGCTGCGACGCTGCGCGTCCAGGCAGCGTGCAAGGCGAGGAGTTGTGGATTGCTTGCGAAAGCTTTTGCAGAGGCAGAGGCTTGCTTGGCGAGTGATGGAGAGTCTTGGAAATGATCCAACAGTGTCTGGATGGATGGGGACATTGCGGTTGAGGCGTTCCTCGGCTTCATCTCGCAACAAGCGGTCAACGTTAGCACGGGAGTGGCTCTGGCTTTGCTGGCTGATGGCAGAGAGCCGGGGCTTGACGGGAGTCGGTCCGGCAGTGGGTTGGGTGGTCATGCGAAGGGAAGGACATTGTGACGATCGAGGGAGGGAGAAAGGGCGTTTGTCATGGCTGGAAGTGAGGAGGGGTGGCGACAGCAGTGGCGCAGTGAGGGGTCAGTACAGAATCGGTACAGACAGGGATAGGGGGGATTGGTGCCGCTCAGAGGCGGATGCAGGCTGGGGCGGTGCAAGGCGTTCATTGAATACGGATTCTCGAATGAAACAAACGATTCTCTCTGTCGATGTCACCAGATTATCCAGATCATCCGTCAGGGTCTCCTGCGGCCTGAGGCGCGACTCGGACGAGGCCCTTCCCTACTCCGACTCCGCGCGGGACATTGACTACGACTCCGAACGGCTCCGAGTCCGAGTCGGACAAGACTGCAGCGCTGGTGCAACCACTGGCAGTGCAGCCAGCTCACAGGCCCGCCTGCACCGTCGGCTGTACGCCTCCCATTCAGCAGTGACAGCGCCGAGCTTGTCACCCTCCGCAATACGAGCTGGAGTCCCAGTCGTCATTTTGCCAGGTGTCGCGAGATGCGCCTTCATTCTCGTGCACCCCGTTCACGGCCTGCTGAAGCTCGACAGAACAGGATCCCGCGGGTCTTCATCTGCTTCCAGTGGGAGACCAAGACCAACGGGACGGCTGGATGCACCTCCTCTGGCTGAGCATCAAGCCCCACCGAACTGTCATGGTCGATGCCATCAAGGCACCTAACAACTGCATTGCTCCCATCTGGTCTTGCCACACGTTTGCACAGTCCACGGAAGAGGAGAGTAATCGTGCGCTCTTCCGCGGCTCTCACCGGCGCTAACTGATACCAGTACCAGCGATCAGCACACCTTATTGCAGTACTTCGTCCAGCCTTCGAATCCCTTCTCTGCCTTCTACGTTATGGCTATGTCACTGATCGACATCGACCCTAGCGCGGCGCCGTCACGTTTGGGTTACCGCCACGATCTCACCGCGAGCTCACTGTTTGGGCGTCCGAGATGGACTCCGTTCCCTGCATGCGCTATGTTGGGCCGCATCTGGCCCGCTTTGGAGCGCCGGCGGATTTCTTATGAGAGTGGGACCGTTTGTCTTGGTTACAACCCAGCAACTTGCATTATATCTAGCTTAGCGACTACGGATATTCACGACACTCCATCGACGCTACAGGTCCCTCGCTGCCAAGCTTCAAGTTGTTCATCTCCACATCATAGTGACGCATGCTATCAAGACTGGGAGTGTCCGTGGGACTCATGCCCCTAACAGTATCTTCCTCGTGATGATTCTGATTGTGCACTGTGGTGATCCGCCTGCTCCGTGCCACTGTGTCGTTTGAAGGGCTCAAACCAAGCCCAACGCGGACAATAATCAGCGAGAACGCCACGCCCTGTGAACTATTCAGCCCCCTAATGCCACCCGCAAACAGAATCAGAAAGTGCATTACAATCATGGGATCGATCTTGTTGAACATGAGGTAAGCTTCGGACCCGGGAGCGGAGAATGTGTGCATACAAGTGCCGAAACCAGGAGGTTCCCCGGGCCTGCAGAAGTGCCGTAGACAAGGACGTTGGTCAGCAGCAAGGATGTGTACATCAGACCTGATTCCACCACAATTCGAATGATTGGGGTGAAAGAGGTCGTCTTGTAAGTGCCTGCATTTCGGTCAACCTGCCAAAGTCGCAAAGCGATGAGCCCGGTAGCGGTGATGTTTTGAACAAACGCCAGAGCCATGTTGGTGAGCGACCACTGGTTAAGGGAGATGAGGGTGGGAACGTCGTTAGGATCTGTAGCCGAATGTACGAGGAGCTGCAAAAGCCGAATAGTGGTTGCTGTGAGTCCATTAACCTAGGACGTTGCAGAGACGCTGACGGAGGTCCATACCAATGTTTCCCAACCATACCAAGATGTTGAAAGTAATGGTAAGCCAGCTCCTATTCCATACTATCCAAGCTCGGTAGATCTGGTTCAGACTGATTAAGGTGGGTTCCCAAGTGCCGGTGGATGGTCACATACCAGCACAAAGTCGGCAACCACCATATTGACGGCCGTAATCATGCTTTCCAGAGGGTATTGCCAACTGTTGCCTCCGCCCGCTAAGAAATCGGTAACGATGGGGTGCGGGATGTTCTGAATGACCTTGACCAGATTGTTGCACGTGACCACCACATTTGCCGTGGTTAGAGCCATAATGGAGAGCAGTGCTCCAAGGAGAAGACTGTTGAGGTTGCCGGAATGACTTCGCGCTATGAGAACTTGCACCGAGGCGCCGAATAATACAACACATATCCCTAAGCCGTACTTAGCAGATGTTTCTTAAACGGCATTTCATGTGCTCGCCGTATAAGCCGCAGGCTGTTAGAGAGCCATAGAGCGCCCACGGCGCCGCGTCACCCAAGTTAACAACATCTGACATGATTTGAAGGCAGTCGAAGTTGTCACTCGCCGTGATCACCAAAGCACTCTTTAAGTACTACTGTACATTGCGTACGACTGGCAAGTCCATATTATGCATTGCGGTGTCACCTGATGGTTTGGATATTCCTTCAGTCAGAATGCGGCGAGGTTCTAGTAGTTCAGGAGACGAGGGCAGACCAGCTGAACCCGGTGCTAAGCAACGCCCGGTGTGAGCTGTGCAAACATCCACACGATAAGAAAGCATGGACCCTTTCAAGTCCGGATCTGGAAGCCCACCACGAATGAGGCGCGCTCTATCGGGAACCAACAACTCATATGAGGTCAGCGGAGCCGCGGACGTAGCGTAACATTGCCTGACTGGGAGATGAAGCAGCACATGCAACTTATGATGGATAAGAGAGACGAGCGAGCAAACAGACAAAAGAAGACAGGAGCCGGACTGGAAGTGGGCACGGCGGATTTAAATGACAACGTCTATTGACAGATCGCAACATCGCTCGAGCCCCGCGGATGTCGCTTGATCGCGGTATCTCGCGCCCTGCGACAGCCTGGGCCAGCATTCCTGGCCCAGTCGTGATGCCGCCTTCCATGCTTCCGTACACGTCATCCCACGGGCGGAAGCAATTGGGGCGTTGGCGGAAGCACCAGGGGCGTGGTACATACTGTAACAATCTGGTTGTTCAGGCAGGGCGGTGGTCACGCTCGTTGGCAACTACGTATCTCCGGCCTACCACACACTGCGACATGATTGCCTGGGCCTGAGTGTGAAGTGGCCCTGTTCGGCATGGCAAGCGACGCCGCCCCGATCATAGCCTGGCCCTCCTGCCGTTCTCATATCGTTGTGCACAGCCGATGTGAAGCTTCCACATTCCGTGATCAGGGGCTGCCTGACGAAGAGCCCATCATAGGGCTCGTTGGCGCCTTCCATTACCGGCGGTTATACGACATGCCGTAAGCGGGCAGTCGACAATCTCGCACGAGCACTGCGCACTGCTGATGTCCTTTCCTGGAAGTGCTGATGGTTCGGGTTCGAGTCCGCGGACTCGGACACGGGCACTGATCCACGGGCTTACGAGCTTCCAGCGTATCCCTTCTGATGTGTGGTATTCCACAGACGGAGCAAGAATGCACAGGCGATATACGGCAGCATTCGCGACACGGCAGGGACGACCGTTTTAAAACGCGAGACGCTAGATACGACGGCTGCGTTTGAGGCACTCTCTCTTTGCCAGTTCTTGCTCGCACCGCCCATATGGATAGCATCACCTCCCACTTGGAGCCTCACCGGCTGCTTGGAGTCGCCCTCTCCATCTTGATTGTCTATCGTATACACATGGTTTTACAAAGGGGAAATGTGCGTGGTCTCGGCGTTATCTGCAAGGAAGGTACTGTAGTGATTTATCATCCGCATGCGACTCGTAGTCCTTTGCAGGGCTGCCCATCCGCGTCTTTCCCTTTGCGCCGTATCGCCCTCCAGGAGTCCTCCTGCCCTGCTTCAGGTTCAATCCCGGCATTGAGTATCCATGGAAGTTTCGCAAAGACTGTAAGGGTTCGGCTGACACGCTCTGCCGCAAGGACTCACCCATCCTACAGTGTACCAAGGCAAGACAGGAACGTTTGCGGCTCTGGCTCTTTTTTTTTGCAACGATGTGTTCCTTTTCACCCGTGATTTGCGTGTTATACGTCAAGCTACTGGGCCGGGTCGAGTTTGGGGTAAGGACGAGAGCTTTGCCCTTGCAGAGAAGTACGTTCGTACTCTGAGCAGCTTGGACAAATGGTTCACACCGCCGCAGTTTTCCTTCTTCAGCAGCCAACGTTGCTACTGCTGAAGACGAGGAGCACACCCGCCATCGCCGGATCATGTCTCCTGCGTTCAATGATGAGTTGTGAGTGGGTTTTCCGTGTTGCAAAGTGCCATTTCTCAATGTGTCAACGCCCATAGATACAGGGACGTATGGGCGCAGGGCGTGAAGAAATTTGGCGAGCTGAGCAACTTCGCAAGCTGGACAACCTCGACATGCGTTACCATAGAGGATTTTCAGAACTTTACGTCAAAAGTGTGTCTCTCATTATCAACGAACAATTCGGACAAAATGGCTGAGCTGAGATCCAAGTTTACATTGTCCATCATGGCAAAAGCCGGGTTTGATATCGATCTTCCTTGGGAAGCGCTTGCGGAGACGAAGAAGGACGATGCGGTCGCTAACATATGGGAGGTGTTCGAAATAGTGGGTGCCAATGTCATCACTGCGTGCGTTCTGCCTTCGTGGGCCGAGTATTTGCCTGTCAAATTGTAAGCCTGAGAATCTCCGGTGTGGGTCTGTCTTCGACTCAAGATTCAAATGTAGGCTCAAAAACATCTTCCGCTGTCGCCGAAAGCTGCGGGAAATCCTCGGAGATGCAATCACCAAACGCCAAACCTCGTCTCGATTGCTGGCGCAGACGGGGAAGCGGGACATCCTTACCCATATCTTACAGGCGAATGGGAGTAACACATACGGAACCAAGCTCAACGACGACGAGGTAATGAGCAATACGTTTGTCATGTTTCTTACAGGTCACGGTGCGAGTGATCATGTACATCCCACACGGCCTGCTCAACGTTCACAGAAACCTCCGCAACAGCACTGGCCGTTATCATCGGATGGCTCGCGCTACATCAGAAACTGCAAGAGACGCTATACACTGCCATTAACAGCGTCTTGATAGACGGCCGTCCTCCCACTTTCGACGATTATGGATCACTCAAGCCAGTTCTTGACTGCATAATGGAGTCATTGCGACTGCTACGTGAGCCTTTGTTGTTTCGGTTCAAAACAGATTCTCACAGGGTATGTCTAGCAATTGCGCCGATCATTTTACGAGAAGCCAAGGAAAATACCATTCTAACGATTCCAGAGCGCACCAAGCCTCTGGTTGTTCCCAAGGGGACGATGTTGGTTGGAGACCTCACCGGCCTCAGTGGGTCCCCTGGCCCTTGATCATCCCCCTCATTGACGTGGTTTAGACTACGATCCTGACAAATATCCTGATCCGGAGCGTTTCGACCCCTCCCGCTGGTCGTCGAAATCTGAGCTCACAATGGAGGATTACATTGCCTTCGGACTTGGAATACACGCATGCTTGGGGCGCAAGTTTGCACTACACGAGATGGTATGCTTCCTCACGCTCCTAGTGCGCGGGTGGCAGATCCAGCCCATTTTGAAGGACGGAGAGACTGACGAGGGGTGGAGGAAGCGCGTCATGGAAGACAACATGCATGTCGGCATCAGCACCGGGCCGAGGGTGGTACCGGTCACGCTCATTCGTAGGTAGAGAAGGACGCGAGGAGCTGGGGGAAACAGTTTCTAGGGAAGTCGTCTGTTGCCCCAACCTCTACTATTTTGGCCGCAACGTGCTCTCAGAAGCCATGGGCCGTGGTGGTCAATGGGAGGTCGGAGACGACGAATCACAATGCATGTCCAACCATGTGAATCAAGTCCTGCACCGCCTTAAGGTCTGCACCAGGCAATATGGAGCGTCTGCGGTCTGGTTTCAGTTCTACGACAGTTTCCTAGTAGAAGCAGTGTGCTGATATTCCGGAAGACGCTCGGCGGGGCACTCCAAACTGCTCCGCAGACTCGGACGCGCCTTCATCAGGCCTTATCGCGAATGGACTTTCCAGCGGAATGAGCTCGCAGTGAGATGCCAGATTAAGCTCTGGCGCCTTGTGGATGTCATGCGAGCTCAGATGCAAGCGTCTGCCAGCGAGCGTGCTTGAAGGCTTAACCCAACGCTCGCCTTGCTGGGCGAGCGGATCGACATTCTCGTTTTTCAAGATCCTGAGCTTGATCATCCTGCACGTGTTACAGGAAAAGGCGCGAATGCCTGACCCGGAGGGCCGGAGGGCTGAGTATTTGCCTGTCAGCGGAGAAGGGAGAAGTAGGGATGGACGCGGTCGGTTCGGTTCGGTTCGGTCTGAAACTGGTTCGACTTTTTTCACCTAAGCCGGTCTCGGTCTCGGTCTGGTCCGGTCTGGTCTCGAAACCGGTTTGAAACTGGTTTGAGACCGGTTTTATTCTTGGTGGGAAGACTTGTTCTTGGCACACTTTTGAGCTTGTTAATGCATGTGCTGGACACGATTATGCCTCACTTGGGAGAGATAAATGTGTGGAAATTGTTTAAGCGCACTCATGTAGACACTATGAGAGGTACACGAACTCAAATGCAAGGATGTACTAGGATAACCCACGTCAATCTGGGTCAGCTCTCCACTTAATCAATGTATATTGTCACGTGTTTTGAAATCCGGTCTCAAACCAGTTTGAGACCGGTTTCAACGGTCTTGGGTTTTCAGCAACAAGCGGTTTTGGTCTCGGTCTCGGTCTGAAGACCAGACCGAACCGAAACCGGTAACCGCGGTCTTCACGGTTCGGTCTCAGACCACGTCCATCCCTAGGGAGAAGGCAAGCTCATGGATGTGCGGCGTCTTTTCGGCAATTCTGCTTTCTGGCTCACGAGAGCAGCTCATGAGAACGATAATGGAGTCAAGTACGTCACGGGGGCATCCAAGTATCTCAACTCCGAAGCCGACATCTGCGGCGCACCTCCTATCGAGGAATATAGTGAGAAGTGGATGAAGGTTTGGAAAGCGTCGCGAGACGTACTATTGAAGAAGGCAGGATTGAACCCTGATGATTTCTAAGGCAACCTCAAACGAACCAGTGGAAACAAGAGCGGAGGACAAGTGCGCTGAGGAGACAACAGAAGAAGAGAGAAGAAACGGGTTGAAAAGGGGGAAGTTAGAGTATTTTATGACTATGATGATACTGTCTGTGAGCTGAAACGTAATCGTGCTCGTCAATTTTTCTTCCTCCCTTGATGCCGAAACCACGATTGGCACCTGGGAGATTCTTTCGGAGCTTAGCTAAAGTGTTGCTTACACCTTTACCCTCTAACAGGCCTTGTGCACTACACCGCAAGCGATGTAACGAAAGACGTGTGTCAAATGTGGCCGGGTATGCATGCACCCTCTGCTATTGCTCGTAAGACATATTATCTTGTATCAACATCACACAGCTTCTGACATAGCCACTGCACTGGAAGGCAAAGATGTGGAACTTCGAGGTGTGGTCCAAGGGGGGCTTGTCTGGCTTGAACTTGGCATCGCGTTCGCGACCGTGCCCTCTATGCGCGCCTCTACACTTGGCCGGTACGCCGTTTCCCGAAGATTGAGGAATAGCCTAATAGATTCAGTTATTTTTGGCACCGCTCTTCAATATTGATCAAGCTTGCCGGACGGCCATGATGGAGGAGAGGTGGATGCTAATCCTGCAATACGTTAAAATCTATCCGTCGAGTGGAGGACACGGGAACAACTAACTGTGGGGTCCAGTGGTAGACTGAACTCCACATACCCAGTTACGTGAGCGCGGTACGGAGGAATATGAGCCACCGCTTACCATAACGAGGCATATGGTGAGATTCGCTAGCTAAAACTCCATTAGATTGAATGAATCAAAATTGGTGTTGTGCTCACCATGAGCACTGCATCGCTAGTCTGATTAGCTGCATGGGAACTGCAAGTGACTGCCTACCAAAGACCACTGTATCGCATCAGGATTATGGTTGCATCTTGCCAACATGTGGATCGTACCGAAGAAGTAGAAGAATCCACTTAGAAATGCAGTCAGACAATAGTTAAAGCGTAGAGCAAGCCAAACATACTCCCGAACGAGGACATACAGGAGCGGGGTGTTGGAGTTTGAAAGTATCCACTTGAGCTGGACGGGTTTCAGCAGTGTCAGCCCCGCCACCGTGGTCTCAAAGACGAGGGCAGGGACATAGAGCTCCCAAAGATAGCTGTCCGCGATGACGTCAGAGAGCGACTTGACAATACTGAAGCGCCGGTACCAACAGACCTGTACTTATCTGATCAAGCCTGCATCAGTGGATTATATGGCACAGAATCAGTTGTACTCACTGTTGAGTATACAGCCCAACGTGGGTGGCGCGGGGCTAGGTAGAGCTGTTTAATGACGTCAGTCGATATCAAGTGGAGGCAGAAATCCTTCCTCCACTTACAGACAGATGTTTGCAGATTAAGTCCCGTCAAGGTAAACATCGTTGTGATATTCAGCAGATACCACAACCAAAGGCAGGCCCTCATAGTTCGATTGTTGCCATATAGTGCAAGCACTCGCAGTGTAAGCGTCGCTAGAAGGCGGTTATCAATCAGGTACCGGCGTTCAGGGTGTAATCTCACCTTCAACCAGAGCCATTACGATCGGAATAGTTAACTGCTTGAACATGGTCCATGGCATGCACTGCGCCCCATCCAGACGATAATCGACGAGTGGGACAAGTGTCAGACAACATTGGATCCATGTCCCATAGCGGGTCAGCAAATACAGAATAGATGCCGACCCCCAAGTTCCCCAACGCCACACCAACCGGATCTCCCGTTGAAGGGTTAGGAGGATATCGTGGGACAAGAGGGCGGCTGAAGCGACCTGCGCATATGTGGCAACCACTACGGGACTATGAGGGTCGCGTTTGTTTCTTGAAACCTGCCACCTCACGGGTAAGAGCAACGGCTTGGTCGTAGGACCCGCTAAAGTTGGGTGCAAAAGACGCGCTGCTGGTAGACATACGAGGCGAATTGTTCTCACGTGCAATGGGGAGCAGACGCAATTCAATTTATACGACCTCTGCCCGTGGTTGCAAAATCGACGGCCACGACTCCAAGGCCCCGTCATCAGAGGCGCCGGGCACATGGAGGTGCATTGTTACACTTTGCTCAGAGGCTGAGTCGCAGCTCTGTACTGCTTTGACTGATGGCCACATGCTTAGGGCGATAGCCTGAAGCTGTAGTCGGCCGCTGATCCCCAATACAGGAGCGGAAGAGAGCCGAGGTGCTTCAAAAGGTTGATGCTGACGGCAAGCAGACAGCCTGGGAAACACGTCTGGAGTGATGTTTGCGTCTCTTCTGACGGTTGTTGACGAGCAGAGGCGCGCAGTTCGGCTAATATCAAGCCGGAATCGGCGCCACGGTGTGCTGGCACACCACTGGCAGCCACGAGGTGATGCGTCACAATTGCCGGTACGAACGTGCTGTCGGTGGAACAGACACAGCCGCCTGCAGCACGCAGAGAAAACTGACCCACGTGTACCAGGCGAATTGGGTTTGAATCCAGAATAGCCTATGCGGAACGTAAGAACGCGTCAGGCCGCAAAGTGTAATGAGACCAACGGTTGAACAGGATTCGGATCAGTGTAGTAACACGGAGCTGAGGCTGTTGCAGTGACCTACGGCGCCTACTTCCTCTTGGCCCCGCCCGGCTTCTCGAACCCCGTCGGCCGCTCGTGCTCGGCCATCCTGTTCGCACTCTTGTTCCCACGCGGGCCGGGCTTGCGGGTGCGCTGGTGCTTTGCGAGCCAGCTGTAGATCGAGCGCGGGTGCTTGTTACCCTTCGACTTTCCGCGGCCTCCTCGATGCAGGTGGTCGACACTGTGCTCCGAAATCAGTAAGAGCGAGTGTTTGAAGGGAAAACACATACGCGTTCATCGCCACACCGCGAACGTGCGACCTGATGCCCAAGTTCCTCGATCTCCCCGCCTTGCCCAGCTGCCGCCCCTTCCAGTGCTCGCTGCTGACCCTCTCGATGGTAGCACAGCCCTCCTGGCCAATCTTGCGCACGTCGCCGCTCTGCAATTTGACATGCGAGTACTTCCCGTCCTCCTCGTGTAGCACGACCTCTGCCTAGGTGCTCGCACTACGCACGAGCTTTCCCGGCCCGTACGAGTGCAGGGAGATGTTGTGGACATGCACGCCCGTCCGCAGCAGCTGCAGCGGGAGTACATTCCCGGCTTGATGTTCATTGTGCGTAGGATACCGAGAGCGAGCTGCGACGACGTCGAGGGCGCTTCCGGCTTGTCGCGCTGCGCCATCATCGCGTCCACCCGGGGGTTAAGTCATGGTGCTTGGTCGGCGTCCTCGAGCTCCGAGGTCGCGTCTGCCGGCGAGCCGTCCACTGGCACCGTAGGGTCGGCCAGAAACTCTACCTCGGTAGCCAGGCCATCGCCCGCTTCGGCATTCGCAGCGGCAACCTCCTGTTACTGGACATCCTGCCATCCTCAACCTCCTCCGCCACGTGCAGGGCGGCCGCCTCCAGTGCAGCCTGCTCCGCCACCGCCTCCAAAGCCGCCAGCTCCGCCTCGAGCCGCGCGACGCTCCCCTCCTCCGGCTCTGCAGGAGGCACACGTGCCCCCTTCACCGGTAGCGGTTCCGTCACCTCCGTAGTCGCCGTCTGGCCCTAATGGGGTGGCACGTCGGCGCGATGCAAGCCTTTCTCGAGCTTGTGCCGTGACTCGTGGCGCTCGACCCTGACCCTCCTGTGCAAGTCCACGAACCCCTCCACGAGCCCATCCGGGATGCCATCCCTGTAGCTCTCCACCACATCTCCCGCGTGGATGCCGTCCGGGGTGACTGCGTACGAGAAGATCTGTTTCGTTTTCGGATTGAGTTGGCGGATGAGGGCGACGTGCGCCGAGCGGCGCGGGTCGAACTCGACCCGGATGACCGTCGCACTTGCCTGGCTCGTTTCGGTAGAAGTCGAGAATGCGGATATGCTGCTTGTGCCCACCACCGACAGAGCGAACCGTTATTCGGCCGGCCTTGTTGCGCCCGCCCGTTTTGCGCTTCACGACCGTCAGGGGCACTGTTGTAGAGGTGCGGGTTGTACGGCATACGCAGATATCGAAGGCCAAGTGTGATAGGTTTAAATGCCTTGGACGGCCCTTCGATGCGCACGAAGGGAGTCTTCTTAGTGCGTGTGACCTGCTTCGCCGCTGTCGCGGCATACAGTGACGAGGTGGTCGATAGTGGGCGTGAGGACGATGGCCGCGCGCTGTTGAACAGCGCTAATCGGGCTGACGACAGCACTATGAACGTCCCCTTCCTCGATAGCGGTGAGGAGAAAGAAGAGGTCGACGTACGACGCGTGGTAGACGGCGACCAGAGGATCGTGCGCTCAGCGGTTAGACTCGGACGAGCAACTTTCCATTGCTAAGTCTGGCCAGGAATCGGAGGCAAAGGGGTCGAAAGGTGCAGACTCTCTCGAGCTGGCTAGGTCACGTGCCAAACTGACACTGCGAGCAATTTATTCATTATTGACCGCGATAGTGTATTATCCAATAAATAAACTAGCAAAATTATGACTATAGAATGTCCCGATACCCGTGAGCTGACCGCAATGCCGTCCCGAGGGTTTTCTGGGGCGTATTCCTATTCATCGGACGTGAAGCCCTTCGTCCCTTGGCCAAAGCCATGAATGACAGTCCTTTAGACAACTATGGAATATCACTTCTTGCCACATCCACGGGTCTCCCGGAGTTCCAGGAAACTGATGATAGAGCAGCCTTGTGGCACAAGGCGCAGTCCAGACAAGGGGGCACGCGTGGAAGTGATTGCAGTCACGAGCTCGAGTCCACGTGCCGTTCTGGAAATGAGTGCAGTCCTGGGAAATATACCCTGCCACATACTCCAAGCAGACATAGAGAAACTGTCCATGCAGCACGCCACATTGCCAGCAAATCAAGTCTTGTATTCAAGCTTGTGGCAGAAAGGGTTTCCCTACGAAACGCCCAGCTTAAGCCAGGGGGTTCTATGATGGATGCGAAAAGGAGCAGCGCTCGAGTGCAAGGTCAGATATGTGGATACGATGCTTTACAGTAGTTCTACATCTCTAATGCTACTCTCCCTTGCAGCAATCCGCTCCTCCCTCCACCCTTTGTTGCCATCCCCAGCGCCTCCTCAGAGCATCGGCAACCCCCTAACCCTCAGCGCCGCCCGATCCACCTCACCAAGGCACCAATAGCCCGCCACATCCATAAGCATGTCAAACTCGGCGAGGATCGCATCACGTGTCCCACGCCGTGCTCGCCTTGGATCGAGAGGTCGAATATCCACAGTCTGGGGAGGGGTTAGTATATGCTGTGAGATCATCGAGGCTGAAAGTAGGGATGGAGGGTAGTGGCCCAAGCGGGGAGGCTGAACAGCGCCGGATGGTGCGCGACGGAGTGAGGGAAACAAGAGCCGCACGCACCTGCCTACAAGCACCGCCCGCGCGCCCAACGCAAGCGCCTTGAACACATCCGCGCCCGTCCTGATCCCCGAATCGAACAGCACCGGTATATCCCCCCGACGGCATCTACGATCTCGGGCAGGACCTCGAGCGAGCCGACCGCGCCGTGTACCTGCCACCTGGCGTGGTTGGACACGACGATGCCGTCGCACCAGTGCTCTTTGGCGAGGATGGCGTCGCGTGCGCTTTGCATTTCTGGCGGGGCGTCAGCCCCCTCGTTCCGCAAACTCATGACTGGTGAAGAAAGCCAGCACTCGTGTGCCGGCAACACATCACGCCGCTAGAGGATGTGTAGGAGAACAGGAGAATGCACCCTTGAGCAAAAGGGCCTCCCACCGGAGATGTCCTTCCACAGCCGGATCACGCGGGGCAGGTCCGCCCACGAATGCGCCTTGCCGTGCCAGACGGTGTCGATCCATGGCCGCCCCGCGCTCTGGGGATCCGTCTCTGGCTGTGCGCGGCGTCAGTGTCGGCACGAACAGGCGAGGGGAAAGGAATGTGAAGCGCAAGTGAGA
Source organism: Calocera viscosa TUFC12733 (assembly GCA_001630345.1). Taxonomy (NCBI): domain Eukaryota; kingdom Fungi; phylum Basidiomycota; class Dacrymycetes; order Dacrymycetales; family Dacrymycetaceae; genus Calocera; species Calocera viscosa. The sequence continues at coordinate 54,882 of KV417325.1, forward strand.
TAGTGGGTGCGGGCTCAACGGCGTGTCGCAAAATCATAGCAAGGGGAGACGACGAGAAGAAGACAAAAACGCACATCGATTCCCTTCCCCTCCAAGTATTTCCTAAACACAGAGCCCGACCAGCCCATCTCGTTCCCGATGCCATAGTAGAACCTTTCCCGAGCATTCCTAGCACCGCTTACGGAAACAAAGAAAGACAGGAGAGATTCAGGAAGGCAGGAGAGAGGCAGGGGAAGGCAGGGGACGCGCGCATAGTTCGCCTCTGCCATATCACCATGTCTCCAGGCCAGGTGGTCCGTGTCCACCGTCATGATGCTGCGCGTGCTGTCAGCTCGCCTTCCAATTTCCCACTAGCGCCATGAACGCACCGCCTGAGCAAGGTCTCCGCCAGCTCCTGAGCAAGGTCTCCGCCAGCTCCTGAGCAAGGTCTCCGCCAGCTCCTGAGCAAGGTCTCCGCCAGCTCCT
>KV417325.1:55416-87667 GCA_001630345.1 Calocera viscosa TUFC12733
GCTCCTGAGCAAGGTCTCCGCCAGCTCCTGAGCAAGGTCTCCGCCAGCTCCTGAGCAAGGTCTCCGCCAGCTCCTGAGCAAGGTCTCCGCCAGCTTCCAGCTATGCGGTAAATACAGCAGGAAGAACCTGGGCCCGATTCCTCCCTCTTTCCCCGCAGCCTTAGCGACTGCGCCGTTCACAGCAGCGACATCCTCCACCGCCCTGCTGCTCGCTGTGCTCAGGCAGTACTGCAGACCCGGCTCGCCCGCAACCTTTGCGACGATCAGCTCTCCGTCGGGGTGGTAGATGCCGTTCACGCCAATTGGGGCGAAACAGATTGAGACGGCGATGTGGTGCCGGAAAAGGGTGGTGCTGATGTCCCGCGTGAGCGTGGGTACGAGCATACGCGGGACAATCTGGTACTCCTCGAATGTTGGCCTTGTGCGTCAGGGACAGGCCCGCGTTGGAGGAGGCGTACCGCCAGCTGTTCAGCTGTTCCGGGCCCTGCGGGGTGAGGGTGAGCATGTGCATATATGTGCTGGGGGGTAGGGGGTTGGGAGAGGGTGGGAGAGGGACGCACGGTTGAGAACGGGGGAAGGGAGCCATACGAGCCGGCTTTGAAGATAGAGCGGTGGTAGAGGTCGTAGTGCGGGGAGGGGCGGAGCGGTGGGTCGGGTCGGCCATCTTGCTGGGGCACGGATACGATCGATGAGGTGAGCAGAGTACACAATGCAACGATATTAGGAGAGGGCAGTGCGAGGAGGTAGGAGGTTATCTCGAGCTACAGCGCTCAGAAGTCGTTGGACAGCGTCATGCTCGTAGGTCGGGCAGCGGGGCGGGACAACCTCTCACCCAGCTGCTCCATGCATCTTACATGTTGGAGAGGAGCGACGCGCGCTGACGCGTCGCGACGCAAGCCATCTGTTGACGCTTAGGTAAGCACCTAGGGACGCGCTCTGCGCAAATTCTGTACCTGCCTCAATGCATCTTGTTCCCCTACCATCACTATATTACACCTCCGATCCTTCAGGTCAACCCGGCGCACCAGCTCTCGGCCCCAACTTGAAGCAGCGCTCGAAGTACAAGTATGGAGGTTGACGTCGAGCGGATGACGTCGTCCCGCTCCTGCCAGCTTCAATTGGGCGGGAGGTTGGGACGCGCGGCCGAGGACGCGCGCGGCGCGAAGCGCCGGAGCATAGCCACCGGTGGAGCTTTTGCCCCACCGGCCAATGGCCAGGAGGACGGCGCACAGTTAAACCGCAATGATAACTTATTTGTCTTGAAACGGCGCTCAAATACGAGCTGTGGGTCACAGAGGCTTCTTCAATCCTTCTTCATTGATACTCGACATTCCTTCAATCGATATTACAGCTCCGAGAAGAGGGTGCGTAGAAGTCTGCGCAGCGAAATGATGACTAGCATTGTTTATTGCGATGCGAGTGGAAGGTGAAAAGAAGGGGCGCCGCGACGCACGCGTACCTCCGAGCTCGCTTCCGGGAGGAACCCGACCCTGCGGGCAATGGCGCGGACCGCTGACGAAGGAGGTGACGCATCTCTTCGTACTATCGCCGACAGGCGTGAGTAGATTTCGTGACCGGTTCTATTCTTTGCCTGACAACCTATGCAGGAGAAATATGACACCGCTCTCAAACACCAACCGTCGAACAGGAATGAAGATCGTCCTTCCGCACTGGCTCGATGACTCGTTCAAGGCCGTTCAGCTAGTCCCCACCCGCATGTACGAGTTTCCCAATCCCCTGCTCCTCGCACCCGCAGGAAGCCATAATACAGCATCATGGAAGGCAAGCGAGAAGCATTCACAGCTGTTCAAGAGTGTAAACTACGCCAAACCGGACCAGGACAGGTCCAAGGTTGGTCCCGGCTGGTTAGTGCATGCAGAGATGCTCATTGATTGTGCAGATCTAGCCGAGACAGAATGAGCTGTTTGGCAATCAACGTGTGCGCTTGTCCGACAGTCTTCCGTTGAGTGCACAGAGGCGAGAGGCCGTCGAGGCGCGCATACGAGATGCTGGAGGGAGGATTGTTGAGAACGTGGCGAAAGCAGCGTTCTGATTACATGATATCAGGATGGTCATGAGTTCTACTCGGTACGCATATATCCGTCTTCAACTTGATCTGCGCTGATGCATATCCGCTGCCGTTAGTCACATAAACAGAAGAAGATCTTCGGCACCCTGCAGTGGCTGGTATACGTGCTGCGAGATGGCCGGTTGTCAAACCCAAGGGAACAACTGATGCATTTCCCTCATCCGAAAGGCCACTGCGGGCATTTCCACCAATAAGTCCGTCAAAATATTGGTACTGCTGCTGCCGTACTAACATGTTTGCAGGAAAGAACCGTCACGAATTACACTGGGCCTGCGCGAGATTATGTCGAGCTGCTTATCAAGACGCTTGGAGCCAAATTCACTCCGACTACGTCTGGCTCAACGACGCTCGTAGTTGCCTGCTACCGAAACCCGAACGAGCCAGTTAGCGCGAAGATGCACGCGAAGAGGAGTGGGCAGTGCCAGTGGTGAATCATCTGTGGCTTGAGGACTGCTTTGTGGGATGGAGAGAACGATCAGTCAGTGGAGAAAAGTACGTGCTGCGGAATGTCGAGTGGAGTGGAGTTCTCGGAGACTAGCGGCAGGTGGAAGTCCGCATACCGAAAGAGGAGCAGGCGGATAGCGAGAGCGAGACGGAAGTCGAGGCATCGCCTGTGAAGTCTGGCAAGTCCGCGCTCTCGACGACCTCCGCCCAGTCGACACCAACGCGAAACGTGAATGGAAAGGCTACAGTGACGGATGCCGATGTGGACATGAACGAGGAAGAGGTTCAGCAGCCCGAAGACGAAGACGAGGTCGACTGACTCATCACGACACGCCAATCGGCACGTCATGCTCAACGATCAACGATCCGCTCTTTCGTCCTAAGACGCCTCCACGTACACTTGTACCCGCCACAACCAGTCCACCTCATGCGAGCGGCCCGGCGAGCTCGAAGCGTCGTGCGACGTCGACTCCCGACAAGACCGAACGGCCACTGAAGAGGACGCGAACAAGCGCTGAACCATCACCAATACCCAAGGAGAACATCCCAGTCGTTGAGATATCTTCGGACTCGAATGGAGAAGAGCCGATCCGCAAGCTTGCGTCGAAATCTCCTGTGCAGTCATAGTCAAAGCCAATATCGCGCGCCATACATGTGCCGTCACCATCATCTGGTTCGGATCTCCCAGATGACCCCATGGAGGGTATGGAAGCGGAACTTGAAAAAAGCCACGTTCTAAAGCCCACCCTACAACAATGCGAAATGCTCGGAACACTGCACTGAGCTCCGCCCTTATCGAAGATGATGAGAAGCCTGAAACCGTCAGCGTTCGTACTGCTCTGGCAAACAAGCGGAAAGGGAAAAGCACTTCCTCGCCGGCCAGTGCTAATAACCTTTCCAGCGTCGGACGATCCGTCCTCAAACGCTATTGCTGATATCTCAATGGAGGGACGTCAACGACGGACCGCCGCAAATGCTGCTGAGAAGTCGCTGCGTGATGCAATGGACGATCTGAACCAGTTCTCGAACGAAATGCGCAAGAGGCACCACTTGACGGATTTGGGGAGAATCAAAGTGCCGGAGGCGAAGGATATTGCGACCATCAGCAGCGATGATACCGAAGCAGAGTCGGAGAAGCGGAAGGCGAATCAGAAGGAAAACGGGCACAAGAAAGGACGACCTAGCAAGGAGGATAAACAGGATACTACTGTTCCTGAGATGAAGCGGTCGACTGTCAAGAGCGGCGAAAAGCTGGGTCCGCCAGGCAAAAGGGCTGCTCTTGTCAGTGACGACGATGATGCCGAAGTCGTGGCAATAGATCGTTCGAAGAAATTACAGCACAGAAGGCCAATGGAAAGGCTTCAAGAAAGGGCAGTTCTGTTCCGCCCAAATCGCAGGTGACAGTAATTGCGACGCAGGTGGTTCTCACGCCGCAGAAGCAACGGGTCAGTAGATTCCATTCAAGACATTGACGCAATTAAGACGTTCTGCAGGCTTTCGAGGCACTGGGTGTGACAATGATTTCTGATCCTCGGGAACGCACGCACGCCACTGCCAGAGGAGTCTCTCGAACTGAAAACTTCCTCATTGCCATGGCAAACGCTCCAAAGAGTATTACCAACGATTGGGTCCTGTAATCGATTGAGGCAGGGCATTTGCTACGCGAGTACTCCCCCAGGCGCCAACCCGGGATGACTGAATCCGTGTCTAGCTGAGGATGGTTTCGCTGTGCACGATACTGCAAAAGAGAGAGACTACGACTTCAAGGTTGCTGATGCGTTGAAACGAGCCGTCACGCACCCGCTCATGCAGCGTCACAAGTTCCATATAACTCCAGACGTCAAAATCGACTTCTAGTCGCTGCAGAAAATCGTGGAAGCTTGTGGAGGAAAGCGAAGAAAGTGGTGCAGCCGCTTACACATGAGCTTCGAGACTATCTGCATATCGTATCTTGTAGGGAAGACGAGAAGTACCGGAGGGCACTGGCGGATGAAGAAACTACGGTTTACTCTCAAGACCTGATGTTAACGGGTGTGTTGAGGTAAGAGACGTCTTGGGATGATGATGGCATAATCGTTTAGGGGTCTGGGACGTGAGGGTCACATATACATATATATATTCGCTGCCAAGGTCCTGCAGTCTTGTCACGACAACTCCATGATGTATCAATGTATGCATGAACGGATTACAGTTCACATATTACGGATCGTAAACGGAACAACTCGGATGGCTCCGAGGTTGTGCGGAGCGAGCTTGTAGGCTATATTGGCTCGCGTTTCTGGTACAACACGGTACCCAATGACCGGAGCGCCATCTCCGGTCCATCCCCAGATATTACGAACAGCCCCTGAAGCGCCGCCATGGTCACGCTCCGTCCTTTCAGCATGGACTCAAGCCGTGCTTCTCCCTCCTCGACACTAGGCTGCACGTAGAACCGCTCGAAGAGCACCTTTACCTGAGCTTGTGTAGCGTCATCGAGCGTCTCATGTAGGTCCACCGCCCGGGCCGGATGAGTGCCGGATCGAGTACGGACGGGCGGTTCGTCGTCATGAAGATCATCCGGGACTCCGGGCCGCCAACGCCGTCGAGTGCCTTCAGCTGGCCAGATAAGGTGATTTCAGATTGATATCTTTGAAGTATCAGTGTCTCGCCGACGCGCTCCTAACCCCAAGACATACCCATCAGATGACGTCTGCACGCGCGTGTTGAATGCAGCGTCGAAATCCTCCAGCAATATGATGCTCCTTGGCGGCGCATTGACGAGGACAGAGCTCAGCTTATCATCTGTCTGCCCTCGTTCGGACAAGTTGAGAATACCGATGTCCATCGATAGTGTCCCTGCCAGGGCCTGGACGAAAGAGGATTTGCCTCAGCCTCGTGGTCTGGAGAGCAGGTAGCCTCGTCGATATGGTATTCCTAGACGAGGATCAGCATCACGACACAGTGACCAAGCCAGGCTGCACACCTCGGTCCGCATACCACTCTCCCGCCCCATGAACGTCTTGACATCCTCCACAATATTCGCTCCTTAATCCCCTTGTCCAGCACGACACTATCCAGCACCCTTTTCCTCCTCGGCGGACTAAGCGGCTTCCACTCTGCACCCAAGGCGGACCAGATGACCTTCCTGTTTTCCACAGCCTTGGATTCCAGCTCGTACGCCTCCTGTAAGATGTCGTCGACAGCGCCCGGTCGCGAGAGAAGGTGGTGATACTGACGCTCTCCCAGGGTGTGCCGGATGAGAGGTCGACAATGCGGCATTTCGATCACGTTTTACCTATGCCCAACGAAGGTAAGTGGGTGGCAGGCGAAAAGAGAGGGGCGCAGCGCACCTGCATGCAAGCACCGACGCACCTCGATACGGAGTGAAATGCGTCCCCTCTCCCGGCACCCGGCGGAACCCGAGAGCCGTCGCTCCGCTGTCCTTGTTGACGAGGTTGGTGTTTACGCTCACCTGGTGTGAACGGAACCCGCGCTTGGAGAAAGGGGAGAACTGGCGCGAGATCCAAGCGAGCACCCACGAGTGCGACTTGTCAGTAGATGGGATCTCGAGCGCTGTTAGCAGCCTTCGGCGGACGAGCGTGTCGGCGGAGACGAGACCGCGGCGAAGGAGAGTTAGACTAGCGCTGATACCCCCTGCGAGGACCTGATTGCGCTCAGAGGTGAGTTGCCAATTCTGGGGATACCGCCAGCTCTTGCGTCGCGGTATCTCGCCCGTTGGCCTGTGCTCGGCCGTGTCGTTCTCGACCATAGCTTGTTGTGCTTGCGGACTCCTGACATGTGCGATGTGTGTGTTCCACGGAAGGAATCGGTGAGCTTGTCGAGCGAAGTAGTCTGAGAAGAAGTTATACATCATAATTCATTACTCATGATGGACGACAGGACGTACCTGAGCGCCAATTCGCCCATAATCTTCCTCCTCTCGATATTCCAAGCCTCCTCGCGCTTTCGCTTGAGACCGCAATCCGTATCCCGAACATTTGACCCCAGTGCGTCAGTATCCTTGAGCCGAGTGTTCTTGCTGTCTTCCACCCGACGATGAGCCTCGAGGAAAGCACCGTTAAATCCTTTGAAACGGCTATCGACGGTGAGCTGTTGGTTTGCTACCATGGTGGACACAACTGTAGAGACCTTCGAGAAGGCGCTCACGGCTGTTGACAATACAGATGTGACAACCTATCATCAGGGTCAGCTGTGAGTTGGGGGGTCATCTGGAGTAAGCCTACACTTCGCATCTCATCCTGCATCTTGGCGCATTGCCGCTCCCACTCATCCGAGGCCTGGACAAGATCACCTGCCCGCTCTATCCTCCCATACAGCTTGTCGTTCAGACTGGACATCCTCCACATCTTGAGCAGCAGCCTCTACCGTCTCCTGACCGATCTGTGCAAGCAAGTTTGAAAGTCCTTGATCACATCATTGCCGGTATTGCGCGCGTCGTCGTTCGAGTTCTTTCTGGTGTTCGCCTTGTTGCCGAAGGAGAAGAGTCTTAAGTCAAGCCACCTGGCGATGTAGGCATTGTTCCTTCAAGTCTGTTAGCTCATTCATCTCTGAGCCTGGAACAATTCAACTCACCCTGACCGTGAATACCTTCAACAGCGCCTCAATCGTCGCGCTCAAGCTCATCTTCTCCTCTTCCGCATACTACGGAGTCTGCTTCGCCACCGCGCTCAGCAGGCCAAACACTGTGTCGACCGTGCTCCGGACCTCCATCAGACTGCGATCCAGCGACTCGCTCATCTGCTCGTTCTTCGCATGCACCTCATCGCGCAACGTCCGAAGGCAGAGTCTCACGTCCTCCCGGCCCGCCTCACCGTCCAGGGTGAATGTTGCCTCCACAGCTGCGGACGCATCGTTCGTGTGCTCTTCTTGGGTGCGGATGGTGGTGATGAAGTCGGAGAACGCGTCGAGCCGGGCATCGATGCAGTTGTTTTTCTCAGCGAGTGCCTAGAGTAGATGAGCATGGATCCCCTTTGCGAAACGTTCGTGCGCACCTCAGTTTGCCGCTGCTTGAGCCACCCGGCCATCTCCCTAAGCACCTTAACCGCCTCCCCATGTCCCGCAGTAAACTCGTCCACAGCACCCTCCACCCTGTGCGTCTCATCCTCCAGCCTGCTCGCATGTTTGACGAGCAGCTTTCGGTTATGTCCGATAGCCTTCTGCTTCCTGTAGATCTTTGCAAACAAGCCATCGCCATCCCCGAGCGATTCTTGCACGGTGAACTTGAGCTCGGTCGCCACGCCGTGCACATGCGCTTCACCAGCTTGGAAGGCTTGCTGCACGGCGGTCTCTTCCTGAAGAGACACGAGAAGGCGGGCGAGCTCCTCCTCTTTCTGGCGGAGATCAGCCTCGTCTTGGGCAATCTGGGATCGTGCGTGTTTGTGCTACACAAGCGGGTCAGCATGTATACCAGGTTGCAAAGGGCGAGAGACGCACCTCTCCATTCCGCTTGCTCAACCGCGCCAAGCTCCCCTTAAACACCGTTCGGAGCGCTTTCAATTGCACATCAAGCTCTATAACCCGCCTCATCGCCTCGACATGCGCCGTGCGCTTGACCTCGCTCTCCCTCGAGAGTTCTTCTCACGTCTCGTTGTTGACCGAGACGACGTCATTCTCTCTCGCTGCGAGCAGATCCCCCTTGAGCAGCTCGATATTTTACTCGTTGATCAGCTGCGCTTTCGACATGCGCAAGTTGATCTCAGGCCTGTTCCGGATCGCCTTGGCCGTGAGGGCGTAGTCGAGCGTGGAGAGCGTCTTTTCAAGGTTCGCCTTGGCGGGGGAAACAGTGGCAATCAGCGTCGCCTTCGTGCGCCCGCTGAGCGAGTCTTGCAGCAGCCGGACGAGCTTCGACTCGCGGTATGGGACGTGCGAGGATCCCTCGACGAGCGCGTTGATCACCCGGCCGATCGTGAGCGGGCTCTGGTTGATCATCCCCGCCTCGCGCGCGCGCTTGTCGGCTGCTCCGCTCCGCCCGATGTTCTCGCTTCCGCAAGGTCGACGAGGTTGAGCTTGCCAACGCGGAGCAGCTCGTTGTCACTTCCCGAGGAGACGCCGAGCTTGGACGGTGCGGGAGAAGTGGAATGCACTGTGATTGTGAATACTGAGTGTGATCGTCTGCAAGCTCGTCAGTACCTTGACCTGGTGCAATGTACGAAAAGACGGACGAATAATGATCATTAAACTTTGTCGCCGCGACCTGTTTTGGCCTGCTCCCCTTCAGCAGGATGCTTCATGGCCTCGTGTTCATCCTAGATCGCGACCTCCTCAAGGCCCTGTGTGACGCACCCCTTCTTTGCACCATCCTCGAAGATCTTGAGCCCAGCCGCCTGCTGGTCCTTCCCCTTGCTCATCGGCTGCGCCACCCCCGCGGGTGTGGCGAGCTTGGCGGCGAGCAGGTCCCTAAGCTCCTCGTTGTACAGGTCGGTGTAGGAGCCCTTTACTGGAACGTCCGTCGTGGTTTCGTTGAGGACGGCGAAGAGCGCTGACAGCGCGCGGGGGATCATGCCCGCATTGGTGCTTGGCCCGCTCGTGAGCGGGGACGGGGAGCGGTCGCCCTGCGTTGTGTATGTCTTGCCTGTGCCCCGTCTGCCCGTACAGGAGCAGGGAGCAGTTGTATCCCTAGAGCACCTCGCGCAGCGAAAGCTCGACAACAGAGTCGTAGCTCGTCGCTTGACCCACTTCAGGTCCGAAAACACGGTCGAACGGGTACGTGCGCGTGTTCGCGTGGGACGCGCTCATGAGCACCCCGGGCAGCGCGAGCGCACCCTCGTGACTGGACTGGTCTCGACTATCACTTCTTGCGGGTCGGGCGAGAACGCATCGGACATCTGGCAACCAATGATGATAGGTGACTGTCCGTCAAGCTCCTTCTGGTTCCTCCCGCTATGAATGTCCTATGTCAGCAAAGTCTTTGTCGGACGTAGGAAAGCACAACACGCACCGAGACCTGACGAGAACCTGTATGTTATCCTCGCTTTCCCTCTCTCGCCCCTTCCCAGGGCTCATCATCGCTTCCCTCGCCTTGACATGCGACATCGGTGGCTGAGGGGTATGATTCCTGCTCCCGGGGACCAAGCGTACGCTCGCGGTGGCGGTTATTACAGAGGAGGAGAAATGAGGAGGAGAGGCGCATACGTTGACCACCGTGAGCGGCCACGGAGCGGAGGAACGCGATGTGTGGGCGGGCAGGTGGCTCGAGGACTCACCCTGACTGAAAGCAACATCAGCCAGACCCTGGACAGCGGTCCGCCTCCGACGGCGATGTGGACCGCAGCTGGGCTTTAACAGCGTTCGTGGTGCAGCACCATATTACAAGACGAATCAAATTATGAATGCTATCTCAAAACGACCTCCCCGACGAAATTGGAGCAGGTTTAACAGAGAGATGGCGGGAAAGGCGAGGATGGAGCGCATGTACAGGTCGGGCTCCTGCTCGATCTTGACCGCGAGCGCGTCCGAGTCGTTAGCGCGCTGCACGGGGAGGGGGAAGGAGCCGTAGGAGCCTGCAATGGGAGCGGGTCAGGCTGCGCGGTAGGGGGGGGGGACGGGGAACGGACAGTAGTTCAGGTTGATGAAGCCCGGCTTGAAGTTGAACTGGGCGAGCATGGGATGCCCCAGCTAGGGCAGCGAACCCTCCGTCGCGTCCGTCGCCTTGCTAGCTGTGCCGCCGCCCATCATGTGCGAGCTGATGACGAGGGAAGGGAGAGAGAGAGGGAAGAGCGTGCAGACGTTCGCCGCGAAGCGCCTGGGCGCCACATATCCATGCTATACCCTATGTCCGCATGTTGGGGCTATCAACGCTTATTCTTACAAGGGACCCAGCCCCGAAGGGGCTGGTACCCTTTGGAAGCACAGATGCCTCCAGCAGCACACATATGTTTTAGAGAGTACATTCAAACCGATGCCTCCCGCTGGGAGCGATGCCTCCCGCTGGTGTGCTGTGCCTTCAGGGATGGGCTGCGGAGCCGAGACGGAAGCAAAGAGGCCCGTGCCGGCTGGCGCGGGTGAACCTCGGCGAAGGTGGGAGGCACACCGCCGTCGTCGATTAGGTATTGTTATCAGGATCCCAAATTACAGTAATGCTTCGCCGGGTGCTTCGCGCCGAGCTCCGGATCGGTCGGTCAATGTGTTGCCCATCGGTCCAGCCAGATGCGACGGTTCGAGTCATATAACGCGTAGGATTGGGGAACATTGATTCTATAACTACCGATATTAATGCCGCAATTGGGGGAGAGGACATTCCGGCGGTGACTCGGAGCTCGGCTCACAGGGCTCGGCGCTCACGCCCTCAGCTCCGACACGCGTCCTCGGCTCCGCGCACAATTTCTATCACAACTCCTTCCTTGCATGAGTCGACTACCCCATCGCTAACGCGCTTCCCCGTATCCTCACTCTCACCGCAACTCTACGAAACGACGCATATCTATCTGCCCAGGCGAGTCTAGGAAACCTGCTCCAGGAGATCGGGGAGGTTGTCGAGAATGCGAGCAAGGGCGGGAACCGGGGGAGGTTCTTTGGACGAATAGAGAAGGACGTTGGGGAGGTGGTGCAGTGGACGACAAAGGACTCCAGGGCGTCGTCGCGAGCGCAGAGGGGCTCAAGGTGCGTCTCTGCCCGCTCTATCGTACCATATCGATACTGAGAAACGTAGACTCTCGACAACACGCTCAGCGCGCACTTTCCTGGTCTAAAACGAGCCGACAGCAAGGACGTGGCCGTGTACGCCTACTGACGAGGTATATATACTCGTGTACAGAGTGACGTGTACGCCTCCTTCCATCCGGTATTTGTGAGCTCTCTTCCTCCCTCTTGGTTCAGCGCGGCCTAACTTTCCTCTCCCTAGTCGAAGGTAACTCCAACTGAATATTACACCCACCCCTCCGTCACGTGCTACTTCGACAATGTGCAGCACCTCGCCCCCGTGCAGGCGGCCGCGGCGAGCCCAGGCCCGGTAGTCTTCGACCTGGATCGTATGCCCGAGCTTGAGGGCACAGCTCCACAAATGTAGAAGAAGCCTAAGGATGCGGCTGCCCCGGCGCCTGTGGCCCCTGCCGCTCCGACTGTGCCTGCTGCGGAAGAGTAGGGTAAGCCCGCTGAGGGCGAGAAGTTCATGACGGAGAGAACTAGAAGAAGGAGAAGAAGAACGCTAAAGAGGGCGCTGCGCTCGGCAGGGGGAGGGGCGGCAAGCCCGCGCCGGCCGCGGCGGAGGACTCGGAGCCTGCGCCGAGCATGATCGACCTGCCTTTGGGGCATATCCTGAGCGGTGCGTTGTATGCAAGCTTGAGCATGGATGTAGCGCTGATTTACATGATTTTGGGAATTGAAGTGGAACGGTATCCGGACGGGAGCAGCCTGTACGTAAAGCAGATCGACGTGGGCAAGCCCGAGACGCGCACCGTCTGCTCCGGCCTCGTGCACTACATTCCGATCGAGGAGTTGCAGGACCGGGATGTGATGGTCGTCGTGCGTTCTTTTCCTCTTTCTCTGTCTTGTCTCCAAATGCCACCGCATGCTGACGTTATGCCTGCGCAATCCGAAGCCCGTGACGATGCGCGGCGTCAAGTCGTACGTGATGCTCCTGTGCACCTCTGCCAAAGAAGGCAAGGACGCCGGGATCGAGTTGGTGAACGCCCCGCCCGGGTCGAAGCCGGGCGAGCGCATTTTCAAGCGGGACAAGTTCGAGTCCGCCCAGTCGCTCCCGGAGCTCAACCCAAAGAAGAACATCTTTGAGACCGTCCAGCCGAGGTTCACCACCCTCGACACGCTCGAGGAGGCATGGATGGACCCAGCGATGGATAGCGCGAACAGGACCAGGACCAAGGACGGGTGTGCAAGGCGGCCAAGTTTGCGCGCGCGTCGCTGTCATAGAGAAAAGCGGGTAATGCAATTCTGTCTGAGAATCTGCGCGCTGGACGACGCAACTGTGTTCGGATGCACAGGGAACACGGCAACGCGACACACAGTGCCTCCAAGTGCGATCTGTGTCTCACCCTTAGGAGCATTTTCAGGCCAGGGACGGATGTTGCCTTCCTGTTGTGAGGCATGAGTGTAATGCCTACCTATTCTGTCCTTGGAGCTATCAAAACGCGGTTACACCCAGATAAGTGGAATGTTCACCGAGTAAGCCGGATTAGCTCAAGATTAAGTTAGGGAAGCAGGATAGGCAACTTGTGGCATGCAATCCTACACCGAAGCGCACCTCAGAGCTGCAGCACCATCGGGAGAGCAGCAAGGCCAACCTTCCTTGAAGAGACTGAAGGGAGGGATGTAAGGTAATGCTATGGAAATGTACTAAGCATCCGTATACCTGAGCTGGGCCTGCGTCCACTCCACAGGCCTCCCCTTTGTAGTGCTTCTATGCACTGTACATGTTCGCAAACTGTATCAAGCGTTCCAGTGCGTTCCGGCACTGACAAGGGCGTTATAGAAGGCTTCTGTGTACCCTCGTGATTTGCATGACACGCACGGGTATGCTGGACGATAACTTTCGCGAGACGGAGGAATGATGGGTAGGAGCAAGAGAGCAGGTCTGGGGCCCTGTAACAACTCATGTTTCCGGCAGGACTCCGATGTCTGCAATATACCTCATGCCTTTGCGGCATCAGCCCGTAGCACCTGATCTAGCCAGTTGGGCAAGACATCGCTAGATTGCCCTACGACTAATTCCTGCAGCTCTCCTCTACATGTCTCCTCTCGGATTCCGAAACGAGATCGGGCATGACGTCGAATGTCATTGCCATTCCAGATTGTAAGTGCACGAGCACGTGGCAATGGACTATGGAAAGACACGTCCTCATCAGTGGCACCGCTTGCGATAATGTAACAAGGCTTGTACTCACACAACCACATTCCCGGTGTATCAAACTTAGCTCTAAACACGGCGTGGGCGCGCAAAGGAATCATAAACGTGTCGCGCAGTGCCGGAGCGATCGTAGGCAAGACTGGAGGAGTTAGCCAGTTGAAGCTGCCCCAACCTGATCAAAGTCACACTAAGAATAAGTAATGTGCACGATAATGATAGCCCTGACCATATTTTGCAGTTCGGGAGACATGAAGCGGCCAGAAATGATGTCCGTGCTATGAAGAGCAGCCTTAGCACGGCGAGGATAAGGAAAAGAAAGACGGCGTGCGAGATGGAAAGGGTGCGGCCCGTCCTCCAGGTTATTAACAATTATGTCCACAACAACACTCTCGTTCCGGCTTGTGCTCACGACGAACTCGTTCTGTCCCCATGATCTCGGATCCCGGTGATCCCAAGTACTCTCAGGCCGCGCCTGCAGCATGACCGGCTCCCGCTCATTTGGCCTCCATGTAGTTTGGTTAATGTACGCGAAGGGACGCAGCTCTGCAACGCGCGAACAAGAACTTTTAAGTGCATGGAAGGAAACGATCCTCAGATCACATACGATTCGAATTGCGCTTCATGGTATTCACGTAGATGACCACAGGGTCAACAGTTGTGGGAGGCAGGGTCCGTGCGCTGATGTCGACAGGTGTGAGGGATAACGGCTCGAACGTGTCCTCATCCGGGATGATCCAACGTGAGGATGTTGGATCAGCGGCGGTCGGCGCAACCGGCGAGAGGGCTGAATGTTCTGCAGATAGCACTTTAGGACGAAAAGACGGGTTCTTGCTATAGACAATGACGCCTTTTGGCTCTGGATCGAGAGCAGGATTCCTGATGCAGTGATGAGTACACGGATCGAGGTAGTAATAAGGACATGGCACTTACGGATACTTGAAGCAGCTATGAGAGCAGTATAATCAAACAAATTGTTGATGATGTACAAAGCGAACACACCCTTGATCCAGCCTGTGCCGCAACCAGAAGGACTCGCCCTCAGCTGGCCCTTTCCCTGGCCCTACATACCGCAGTATGACCGCATACCGCTGCCCCGGTGCGACTGGCAACTCGCGTAGTCTTGAAGGCTCGACGGACGTCCCGTCGGCTTCGACCACGATCATCTCGTGGGAGTCTATGGAGATGTGCGCCATGGCGAGGGAGCCCGTGTTGATGAAGCGCAATTTGTATGTTTTATCACGGAAAAGAGTGAAAGTGGGTCGGGTGCTCTTGGAAGGGTCGCATTTGATCTTCCTCGTGCTCCGTGGGCAGTCGAAGATCTGCTGCCCGTTGATCAGGGCGATGTCAGGCACGGGCTGTAAACAATTGGTATAAGCGACGAGACGCGCAAAAAGAACGCAGATGCAGCAGTCACACCTCCAGACCCGCTGACTTGCGCGACCAGTACCAGTCAAGGATCTCCTTGCCCGTGCGGTGGTACCAATCGCCAACCATCATTACAATGTCTTCATCATAATCCATTTCATCTGGTGCGTTCGAAAAGAAGCGGGCAGACAGTGGGCCGGATGAGCGAGTCCAAAAGCGAGGCTCTTGATGTACAATCGGCTTGTCCGATGACGGGTGTACAATCATTGCTCCAAAGAGACCATCTGAATTCCAGGTAAGCGCGTGCATATATATTATAATGAAGAAAGGCGAGCTTTTTGACGCACCAGCTCGTTGCGTCGCGTGATGCGAATGGTACCAGAACGTCCCGTGCTGTCCGTCAGCAATCGTGAACTTATAGGTGTACGTCCCGTTCGGCGGGATGGCGCATTGCGTTATACCGATACTCCCGTCTTGCGAGACGCTACCTGTTGGCAGAAGAAATGATCAGAAGTCGGAGCACGGATTCATGTGGCCATGGCGAACCGTCTTCGTGCCGCAGGCCATGGAAGTGGATAGCGGTCCCGTCGGTCAGCCGATTCGTGACGGTGAGGAACAGCGTATCCGAGGAACGGAGTTCAATTGTCGGTCCGGGGAAGAGACCTGGGCGGCAATTCCACGATCAGGAACAAGAGAGATGGATGCAGGGCCGGGATACTCACCATTAATGGTGAAGACGCGCTTCTGGACGCCGTCAGGCCACCGGTCATCCTCTGCCACCTCAAAGTTGTACTGTCTGACTTGAGGTCGTCGCGAGGAGTGCACAGACGGCGAAAGATAGTATCGTGCGTTCGGATCGGAGTTGCGCCACAGCTGTGGAGTCCAGCGCAAACCAGGAGGGAGAAGTCTTGCGAGGGAAAGGATTGAGGCAAGGCCGATGCCAGCGAAGATGGCGAGGCGCCAAGTCGTCCAGCGGTGGTGTGCCTTTCCTGGAGTCAGAGGCTGGGACGATGTGGGCGCATCGCTTGTGAGTGCCCGATCGACCTCACCGTTGTCTAGACGGTGTGGCATGATACAGCCAGCTGCTGAGAGGTCCGAGTGGCGGTGGTTTTAACTTCTCGTCCCGAGTTTGAGACGAAGGAGTACGTCAGATACCAGCTGCGCCCCAGGCGTTTCCGTCGATTCACCCCCGTCTGCGTCTGCCGCGTGCGCACACCACGCAGTAGTATCGAACGGTACAGTAATAGCACGCGCCCAGACGGTTAAACGTGCTGGACGATTGCGGCTGATATTGGCCGGCCGCGAAAGGAGCGTGCCGGGTTCATGGCGGGAGGCGGGAGAAGCTGGATAGTGCGACAGCGGTTATGGTAGGGCATGGACGACATTTCCAGCCGGTATGTAATAAACGTATGTGAACGCGAACTGAGTGCTCAGCATCCATCCCACAAGGTTCAGAAGGCTCCCCTACAGTACGCGCTTTCTGAACGGAGGCATTCTCGGCGCGTCGGCTGCCTTTTCGGGGCACGTTTATGGGTCACACGTGTGGGTGTGACCCTACTCCCTTCTCTCCCTCCCCCAACACTTCTCTCTGACCTCTGTTTGCTTCTTCCTGGCTCTTGACTTCTCTATATCTTTAGGCACGCTGTCTCCTGTGCCTCGTGCTACTCGGGCTTGTACATAGACTTGGAAAGGAAACATAACATACATTCGCGCCGTGAACAGTGCAACCATATGCACTATAAGACGGCGGCGCTTTAATGGCCGCGCCTCAGATCCACCCCAGGACATCTCTGCATCAACTCTTTCTGCGTCATGCTTGCTGCTGTTATTTACAGCGTCGCCCTCTTCTCCGCTGCCGCCCTTGGCGCCAGCCTGGCTGACATCGATCATGTGGTCCTCTTCATGCAGGAGAACCGCGCGTTCGACCATTACTTTGGCAAGCTCTACGGTGTCCGCGGTTTCGCCGATCCTAAGTGCCTTCCTTTCTGTTGCCCATACCGGCCTTATTTGTTGACCTTGATGTCTTTGTTTTACCTCTCAGTGTCCAGGTCAACGCCGACGGCAGAAGCAGCTTCTACCAACAAGTCAACGCGTCGCTCAGCAATGACACCGATATTTTGCTTCCCTGGTATATCAATGCGCAGGGTGGAGAATACGTGAATGGAACGCAGTGCATGGACGCCGGTTCCAACGGCTTCGGCTCGAACCACGCTGCTCTCGGCAACGGCTCCAACGTCAGTTCTTTCCCATGGCCTTTTGTCTTAGCCTCCGCCTGACGCGACTTGGCAACTGTAGGATCTCTGGGCCCTCCTCAACACGCCCCAGTCCCTTGCGTACTTCAGGCGGGAGGACATTCCGATCCAGTATGCCATCACTGACGGCTGGACCGTTGCGGACATGTACCAGCAGGGTGTCGTTGCAGTGCGTCACGCTTCCCCCCCTTTTTTCCTTCCCCAATATTCTTTCTGTTAGGGCTCGACGGTCCCTCGCATTGCCTCACCCTTTCGTCTCACACTCTCGTTTCTCCACATATACTGATGTACTTTGGTGTAACCATAGTCCACAAACCCCAACCGTGTCTTGTGGCAGTCTGGTAGCATCAAGTGCGCGCCTATTTGCTCCCACGCTTGCTCGATTCTGACCCAATTGTTTCAGCATCCCCGGTGGCAACGTCAACTCGACTCAGGGGCCCGTGCTTGACAACAACGGCACTCCCGGTTGCGACACTCTCAGCTTGGAGAACTACCTGACAGGGAAAAATGTGCAAACGTGTGTTGTGTTCCGCTTGTTTCTCTTTCTCCTAACCTAGCTATTAGACTGACTTCGGTGTGCGATTACAGCTACCAGAATGTCTCATGCTATCCCTACGACTGGAAGACCGTGCCGGAGTACCTCCAGGAGCTCAACGTCACCTGGTGGGTGTACCAGGCTTACGACAAGTACGTCTCTTCCCACTGCTTTCCACCTGTGGGCATGCACAGACCTGACGCCATGCACACAGTTTCGGTGACAACGGCCTGACCAGCTTTGATCGCTACATCTGGGACTCCAGCAACACCGTCAACGATACGGTCAACGATCTCGTCGTTCGTGGTAATGTCGACCGTCTCGTGACTTCAGTGCTAAATTCACCTATGTGATAGGCATGACCATGGACTGGACCGGCGCTGGTGCCTGGTCCGGTGGCCTCGACCACTTCAAGGCTGACGCTGCTGCGGGCACTCTCCCCGCTGTTTCTTGGATCATTGGACCTGCTGAGCTGTCTGAGCACCCTCCATACACTCCCCGTGCGTTGATAGTCTAGGATGTTCCGACAGGCTTTGACGGCTTAATCCACAGGACAAGGTGCTTGGCTTCAGAAAGAGGTTATTAATGCCGTCCAGAGATCGCCTAAGTATAACAAGACCATCCTGCTCGTCTCCTTTGGTGCGTAATATATAGCGGCTCCGAGGTCGGCAGGCCGCTCTTACGCTCCAATTTTGCCAGATGAGACTGGAGGCTGGGCAGACCATGTTATCCCCTTCCATTCGTATGCCCTTGCAATCTTGCAGCGCGAATGCTTCTGATGCATATCTCAGGCCTGAGGGTACCCCCGGAGAGTGGATTAACGTAAGTTTTAGTAGGTGGGATCCACCGTGTGCGTTGAACTAAGGGAGGCATGCTTAGAATCCATTCACCAACACATCCACCTTTGCCGGCCCCGGCTTCCGTGTTCCGTTCTATGCCATATCTCCCTACAGCCGTGGTGGTAACGTGCGTGTCCTGTGTCTGCCCAGTTTTCCGGAAATCTCACCATCTTGTTTAGGTCTTCACCGAGCCTGCGGATCACAGTTCGTCCCTGTCTCCCTTGCTCATGCTGCGCACGATTTATGACTGCCCCTTCGTCAGCCTCCCAAATTCTGTTCGTCGAGAAGTTCCTGGCTGCCAAAGGAATCAACTTCAAGTCGGCTGAGATCAACACCTGGAGGAGGGAGCACATGTCTGACCTCACTGCCATGTTCGACTTCAGTACGGTGCGGACGACTAACCCAGTCAAAGCGAATGAGGAACTCAAGCTTTGTATGTTTAGGCGGACTCGTCTTTCTACACCCTCCCTGAGGGCGAGGCCCCTTACCAAGATGCTCTCACCGGCCTACTCTACGGCGTACGTGCGGTCTAGATATAAGTTCTTATCCCGCTTACTCTTTCCATCATCAACCAGGCCGAGTTCTGCGAGTCCAAGTACGAAGGCTTCATCAATGCTGAGGTACCCTACGGCAAGCAGAACGCCACCGCCGAGCTCTCTGTCGAGGCTGGCTTTCGCCCCGTCCGTGGTTCCATAACTGAAGGCCGCTACCTCGTCCTCGAGTCTGCTTCCCTTGCTCTGATGGACAGCAATGGTGCCCTAGCTGTCTCCTCCCCTCGCACCCAGAAGGAGACCGACCCGACCCAGAGGTGGGTGGTCCATGCCATCGACTCCACTGTTGCGTCCGCGACCGTCTTCAAGCTCGCCACGTCCGCCGGTCAGTATATCACCTCCGATCTCGGCCTGACTAGCGTGAGCAGCGCCGCTACATGGAATATCACACACATTGCCGCGACCGTCGGCACCTACTGGGTCCAGGAGACGAGCAGTAGCCTGTACCTGACGCTGACAGCCGGCAAGCCGGTGCTTGGCAACAACCCGGCGCCGTTCAAGATCTACTCGGTTACCTTCTAAAGGTATTTAAGGCAGTAGATTATGGTAAATAAATAAGTGAGGGAGAGCCGCTTGTTCCACCGTATTTCGCATGATACATAACCTAGCCGTCGGCGGAAGAGAAGTTAGCCAATTTGCACGTCCCTCCTCCCTCCCAACTACACCACGACCATAATTTGCACTCACAACGATCAACGATGACAGGGTCCGTGTAAAATACGGACGAAACATCATCTTCAGCTGCAAACCACGACGACCGCAGAAGGCATCATTCAGAAGCTGACATCGTCGTTGGGGCTACAACGCGACTCAAACTCAAATGCTCGTTCGCCTCTGTTCACCTACCCACGGTCTTGCACTTGCTGTCTGATAGTGCTTAACAAGGTACACTGTCCATGGATCCAGCTCGCTAAATGTGGACAAGCGTTACAGGTCCACATCTACAAGTCCATGATCGACTCCAGCGCTCGCTTCGGTCACCTCGTTACCTCCTGCTTCGACGCGGTCCAGGTTGCGTACGCGCCGGGCTCTATCGACACCAAACAGAAGCAGATTCTTGACATGCAGACCTCATGGTGAACGGATCGACTTCGACAGTGGGCAGGACTCGGCCGGCGCGCGCGCGCCGGGTAGGATGTTTTGCTGCATGGAACCCGTATGTAGCTCCTTCCACCTGCATAGTCCAGCTAGAACCATCACACATCATTTCTCACTGCTGTAGTCCGTAACAATGTCAACGACGTGTCTATCTAAAGCAAAACTGGTCGGAGCTATGTTAAATGAGGAGAAGGGAAATCAAAGAGGGGGCTGATGCCAGGCGACCTTCCCGCGGCACAATTGTCTGCGATCCTGACTATACGACTCGGACCGCCATACCAGGCATGCACCTCAAGGGTGACAGGCCCTGCCTACTTTCACGCAACGTGGAAGGAGAACTGAGTGCGTAACAGGACTGTCCACGAGTTATTCCTGCCGCCCATGCCAGCCGTTAGAGCGGGCCTCTTTCCAAATAGAAAGCCCCGATGAAAGTTGCTCCTTCACAATCAACACATCTACAGTGTCCAAACATCTGCTCACCCCCTTCCCACCCGCGGCACATACCACCACATGTGCCGAACCACCAGATTAAGTCGAATCCCATCCTTTTCTGATCACAATTGTCTCGCTCATTGTCAGAGTGATATGATGGCCACAGAATGGCAAAGTGTTAAGCATGGGCTCGTGCCAATATTAGGCGACCTGTTAACAGCTGAAGCAGAAAAAAATCACCCGTCATCTTGGTAAGAACCACCGTTGGTCATGTGCGGCCTCTTCTGGGTGTCACATAAACGTGGGCACCCCGACTGTCCATTACGCGGTCGTCACCTTAAGGGCAAGAACGTCCTTAGCTCTCTTCGCAACCTGGCATTTCCACAGAAAGAATGCATAACCTCCATTATGAAGACGGTCTTCGTTTTGCACATGACTGTCCATAAGCTATGATTACGTGGGCGCAGCTGATGGACAAGCGCGACTAGAACTTCCAGCGTGATGACAAAGTTAGACCGGAGATTTTGGTCAGCTTCCATCCTGAGAATGAGGTGCCTGGTCCGTCTGTTCCAAACAGGGAAGACTTCCACGTCCGAACTGCGGGGAGAGGGACCCACCGGAAAGACAGGTGGGATTCAGTTTGCCAGAAGTGACACGACGACCAACATTAGGAGAACAAACAGAGAACCTAAACGAAAGCCTGCTCCCATAAGTTCGCTTTCCTCAATATCGAAAGTGTACCGCGTCTGCGATCCAAAGGGAGCATAGCCACTACATTCCCCGCTCGAAAAGTGCTCTCAGGTGCAGCTGTGCTGCGGCAAAGAGGGCATAGGGTAGATCTGAGAAAGCCTGGGAATACAGGAATGTGACATGTTTACGCCGGGGAGGGTTTCCATGTGACGTTGAGGGCCTCAATGCCTGCAGAAGGCGAGCAGGCTGTTAGACGACGTAGAGACAGGGCGAGCCTCCACCGGAGGACTTCCGTGTTTCGTGACACTGGCTATGCACGCATAGGCGCATAGGCGCATAGCTTAGAGAATATGATTCCGTTTGATTCCGCCTCTGCGTCGCCGGCAATCCGGCTAAGAGATGCAGGGTCTTACATCACAAAAAAAACCAGGGTCCAGATAGCAGGAGTCCCTATAGCTGCTATGGGCGCTGTGGGAGATTTGCAAGGCTCTACTCTGGCCTTAAAGGATGATTAATTATTGTTCAAAAGTGCTTAGCATGTAGCTCCTCTATCACAGTCTTATGAAAATCAAGCTCTGCACATGGTTCTTGAGCTATCCAAGTGTCTCTATGTAGCATGGGGGGTCGCAATGAGCGCTAGGACCCCTATAACTCCTACATAGCCACACATAGCCAGGGATAGCCAAGTCGTTTTTCTGTGATGTATGATGTTGTTGATAAGGACATCCATACTGGTCTGTTGGGATTGTCCGACAATGAACATCGCACCTCTTGGTGTGATGTCTGCTTACTATATGTTCTATATTTCTTTCCTGGGGCCTCTGGGGGAGTCTCTGGGCGGTCCCGTGCCTGCGGTGAGACTGGCCCTGGGGCTCCCAAAACCATTTCTAAAATCTCTGCAAGCGGGTTGCTCGCAACTGTCAACCACTGTCAACCTCCTCCCCCTCGTACATGCTACGTCCGTGTGGTGGACTGGTCCGTGCGAGGTTGAAACACATAAATCATCCTGATGATGCTCAGGGGGTTTAAGGCTTGAGCGGCTGGCTTTACCAGCGCGGCAAGCACCACACACTCATTTCATCTTCTGCTCGACTGGCGGCAGGCCCATTTTTTCCTCCTGCATGCCCATTCCTTCAACACCCATCCGTACAGCACCCATCCGTCCAGCACCCATCCATCCAACACCGATCCATCCAACACCGATCCATCCAACACCGATCCACCCACCTTCTTCTCCCTCCCCTCCCTGTCCTCCTCTCCCTCAGCACGCCCAGCCCTCACGACGAGCTTCACGCAGGCAATCGGCCGATCTTGATCTCACATGCACCTTGCCCGAGATGATCGACCTTTCCTCCCCAATGCACCCCCCTTCCACTCCTACCCCTTGTCGCCTACCTGATCCTGGCCCTAACCTCCTCACCCTCCTGGATATTTCGCACTCCTCACGTCCATACCCTCCTCGCACACCCTCCCTTCCTCCTTCCTCCCCTCCCCTCCCCCTCTCCAAAATCCTCAATGACGACTGGCCCGGCTCATGCTCATTCAACACGATCTGCAGCGTGTCGGCCGTCATCAACTATAAAATCCACCATGAAAAGAAGAGCTTCTCCATGGCATTCCACGAGCATTATGGCTTTGACAAGCCCTATTCGACTTGGGCACAGCATACTGGGTATCTGCGCAATATCAAGCTCAAGAAGCTGGTCGATGAATATAAGATGAAGCCGGACAGCCCATGGACAGAATTCTCCAGTAAGGCCAGGCACATCCTTACGCAGTCAAAGCTGGCAAACAAGTAGATTAGCTCCTTCTATAGCCCTTCAGGGTGTTGTCCCTATCCCTGAGCCTTAATTAACACTTTTATGTGCAGTTTTTTTTTTCACCGAATGTATTTAGCTAGTTACGGCCTTAGAAGGCCTAATACATCTTGTTGCCCAGTTGGGCACGCAAAACAATGAGCGTGGGTACATCCCGAGAGGGAGCGCGTGAGGTTAGGAAGGGGTGGAATGGGTGGAAAAGGGAGGAAGAGAAACCATAGCAGAAGGAAGTTCACATAGTGCATATTGGTGAGAGATTAACCTACGCCGTGCTGGGAATAACGCGTTGAGCAAGCGGCCCGGCCCAGCCCATGCCCCTTCTCTCCATCTCCTCCTGTACCTGCTTGAGAGCCGCAGCACGGGCTACAGCCTCCATTACCTGCGGATCGAGAAGGTAGCACTCGCAGAATGGCATGCGCTTGGATATGCGACTGGGTGTGGGTGAGGGAGGTGTAGAGGGGCGACAGTTGTTGAAGTCACGGGGTGTAGGGGAGGGAGGAGGGGAACAAGATGCAGCATGGGAAGCCATTGCAAACTTGGGAGGGACACGCAGGGTCTTGTAGATGGGCGGGATGTCCTCCCACCTCTTGTACGTGGGGAGGACCTCGACAAGAGTGTCGTCGTCCTCCACGGTGCTGTCATCCTTGATGATGGCATTGATATGGGTGCTGGATAGATGGGTGCTGGATAGATGGGGGACGACAGAGTAGGAGGGAGGTGGGGAGGCAGGGGTGGTGCATGCATGGCCGTTGACAAGCTCGTGCTCGCGGCTTGAAGCGAGAGCTTGGCCATGGGCAGGGGCCGACACCATGGCGCACTCCAGCACAGCAACCGCTTTGTTGCCGGAGTTGGAGGTGTCGGTCGAGTGGTTGAAGGAAAAGGCAATGTCACGCTCTGCAGAGCTGGCAGTGTCCGCAGAGGGGTTGATCACAGTGTCGGTGATCAGGCCCTCCCGAAGGTGGAGGGCGCTCATGTTGACAGTATCCGCAGGAGCAGCAGAATCCACCGACAAGTTGGCAGCAGAGTCGGCTGCTGGGCCCACTCGCAGGCAATGGGCGATAAGAGTTGTGTAGTTGTGCTGACCCAGACAGTTCACGACGATATTCCGCCTGCCCCGACCAACCACATCGGTTGCTTGCTTGGGGCTTGCAGGTCTGGTGATATCTGTGACCAAGTGAGTATCATATATGCATCCAGCGTGGATGCTCTGCGCACCTTGGTCTATCCTGTCTGCTTTGTTGCCGCTCTGAACGATCAACCGCGGACACTCCGCCATCTTGGGCTTCGTGATAGATATGCTGATCACGAATCAGCATTGTATACATTTAGATAAAGCCCATGTACTTACATGTTGTGGGTTTGGTTCAGCTGCGTTGCTCGTAGCAATATTAAGAAGGTTGAGGTGGTCGCACAAAAGAGACAATGAGCACTGAGGTTGAGGCGATGAGCACGCCCCTCTCGCCATTTAGGGACTTGGCTCCGTGAGCACCTGATATGACTATTGCCGAGATCTCGGCGATATCAGGGTCGATGTTGGGCGCTTGTTGACGTTTGTGGTTGTTCTACTCCTCCTCATCAACACTTCCTTTGGCTTTTCTTTTCAATTTCTATGGTACTAAAGCTTTTACAATGGACATCTGGATGAGTTGCAGCCATCCGCTGGTCCCAAGCATCCTCATTGCCTCCTATGCTGAGCTGGCAACGGCCTCATGCCCGATCAGCACAGCTACACGACTCACCGGCCTCATGCCTGGCCAGCACAACTACACAACTCTTATGCGCTTTCCCAGGCCTCGAGGCAACACCTTCTAGAATAATCCACTCAATAGGGGCTACTCTAGACTATCACAAGTGCCAATCCGGCGAAATCTGATTCTGTACACTCTCATGGCCAAACGTTCGCCCCTTTCCTTTCACAGCTTCCCCTCCCCTCTCCTAAACCATCACCATCACCGGCAGCATGGCTCATCATTCGCCGCCCTTGTCTCCTAGCTCTTTCTACTATACTTTGTCTATGCCTGACACCCCCGATTCCGTCCATGACATAAAGCTCGCCCAGGACATCCTCCACCCCTCGTGCAAGTCAAGCGATGGCTCGATCTCGCTGCGCTGGACATTCAAGCAGAAGGGGAAGGGGAAGACAACCCAAGTGTATGCGCCTGTAGGGTGGGGAGGAGGGAGCGGGTCTGGAGTGGGCTGCGCTGAATGCTGCGCTCATCGCCACTATCCGCTCCGTTGAGGTGCAGATGGGCAAGCCGGCGCTCATCGGCGGTCTGCCGCTCATCGGCTTGTTGGAGGCAGAAGGGGCCGTACAGGTGAGTTGTGTAGTTGTGCTGACCGAGACGGTCAGCACATGAGAGTTGTGTAGTTGTGCTGATTGAGATGCTGACATGTTTCCAGGACATCTACCAGCGCCCTGTTGTGCACGTCACCAAGCCGGAAGACTTGGCCAAGGTCGACGAGGATGTCGAGGCTCCCAAGCCCGCCGTCGACCCCAAGGATCCCGCCCCTCCCCACAGCTCTGCTACGTTCGAGGAGCTTGCCGAGGAATGCATCCCAGAGTGGGACTTGGCCGAGCTGACGATGGATGAGCTGGATCGCGAGTACGACCGCATCAAGGATCTGGCCTTCGAATACAGCAAGCTGCAGCGCGTCCGGGAGATCATTGCTGAGGCGGAGCTCAAGAAGGCTGAGAAGAAGGTTGAGCTGCACAACAAGTGTATGGCCGTCCACGACAAGGTGTGGGAGGAATACGTCAAGCTTGGCAAGAAGTGGCAGGATGAGCATCACGGTGACTCCCTCAAGATGCAGCTCGGCGAACCCAGGCTCGAGGACCCCAAGCTTGAGGTTGCTGTCAATGCCCACGAGGACACTGTCAATGGCCACGAGGGCAAGGGGAAGTTTACCCCCGCCACCAAGAAGATGTGGAACAAGTATAAGGGAAAGCTGGCTAAGATCGGTGGTGAGTTTTCATTTGATATCCTGCTCTCAGACGTTGACTGCTGTTCTAGGTAAGATCGGTATGGAGATTGTTGAGCAGGTTGTCGAGCAGGTTGTGGACCAGGCTATCAGTTAGCGAGCTGCAAGAGGGGAGGACTAGATTGCTGCACATGCATTGTTGAAGAATAGCGACACCCGTTATAATATATTACTGTGCTGTCGGGTGCACCCTGCTTCGCAGGGTGTGCCCCGAGCGACATCCATTGGAGGTCCATTGGACATCCAATGGATCCTTTGGATATCCTTTGGACCCATTGGAAGTCCAATGGATCCTTTGGATATCCTTTGGACCCATTGGAAGTCCAATGGATCCTTTGGATATCCTTTGGATCCATTGGAAGTCCAATGGATCCAGTGGATATCCTTTGGATCCAAAGGATATCCAATGGATCCAATGGATATCCAAAGGACTTTCGAAGGACTTTCAATGGACTTTATCCACATCAGTGTCTCCTGCCACCGCACCCTGCGAAGCAGGCTATCAGTTAGCGAGCTGTGAGAGGGGGGGACTAGATTGTTGCACATGCATTGTTGAAGAATAGCGACACCCGTTATAATATATTACTGTGCTGGCCATCTCGGCCAGCCAGCACAACTACACAACTTAGATAGAGCGCTGAACAATGAATGTATTGATCTTGATTGTTAATTACAGATGTTACTCTAAGGCGCTCGCGGGAATTTGATGCGGGAAATGCTGGCCACGATGCAGCTCGACAATGATATGCTCGTTGTGAGCCTTTATCACCTCGTCTGGAAAGAATTCGAACTGTACGGCAGTCATCTCGCGCGTCTGCGCTGCGAACTTCCTCACCCAGGTGTTTGTCTGTTCGCAAACAGAGGAGTTGAAGAGCCACTTGTTTGGCTTGGTCTCGTCGTAAAGGTCCGGGTACGAGGCCGGATTGCAGAACTTGCTGCAATACTCGTCACCGCCCTGCTGGTGCTTCCCGGCCCAGTGGAAGGCGTCCACTACGAGCGTTGTATGCTCGAAGTGTTCTCGGACATCCTCCGCCCGCTTTTCGAGATGCCTTCTAAGGTTGCAGTTGTTGTCGAAGAAGATGACATCGGGCATCGAAGCCCGTGTTGGGAAGACGCTGATAATGAAATCCTGTTGTGTTTCATCAGTGTACATCCATAGCTAACAGGAAAGACTTACCACGACAGAGCCCAGCACCTCAGCGCCATAGAACGTGCCCCTCGCGACGATGATACCGCACGGACGCACAATGAGCTGCTCGTTGTGTGTCCGGCGCCTACCAAAGCGTGCGCGCAGCACCTTCTTCTTCCCTTCCTTCCTCGGCAGCGAGTCGAGCTGCACCAACTCCTCCTCCTCCTTGGGCTGCTCAGCCTCCTCCTCATCCAGCTCCAGCTCGACTATCCCCTCCTCCTCCTCTTGCAGCACCACCTCCTCACCCTCTCTCGCCAGCTTCGCAGGCTGTGGTCCCTCCATCGCTCCATCACCCATCGCTCCAACACCCATTTCCACATCCCCCTCTCCCTCTGCTTTCTCTGCTCCCTCTGCTCCCTCGCCCACTCGCTCGTACGCCCGCTGACGTCGATGTGTCAGCAGACTGAATGACTTCCCCGGGGCCTTGTACCTGTCCTCGAGCGCTTGATGCTGGAGGATATCGCAAGTGAGCCTCCCTGCGCACCTAGGTGCTTCGCAGCCCTCCACAGCACAGAGAGGCTTGCGCTCCGCATGCGCCACGCAGAAGCGAGCACGATTGCTCGTGAGCGGGAGGGGGCAGTTGTGTATCGCACAGCACGGTCGGCCAACATCAGCAACTTTTGAGGCGGATCCAGACCTCTCCAGAGGCGCTGGGAGCTGGGGAGCATCGGGAGACAGGTCCCCATTCTAGAGCTGCCTGGGAGCGCTCCTGGACCCATAGTGGTGGCTCCCTGCATCTCACGGGCTCTTGCGCTCCTTCAGTCTCCTGGATGCTCTGGCATTGTGCATTCATTCACATGTATCCATTCCTATTGCAGTACAGCACAAACTACTATATGGCATTACCAGCATGAAGAGGAGGATCTGTATATAAGTCCACATTAGGAACTCGTCAACTTAGATTGAAAAGATGTGCGCACCATTTGTCCAAACATGATAGCACAAAACAACCTGAAATGCAATCAGTAAGTGCAGTCAGCCGCATGAAGAAAGACATACCGCACACTGGTGAGAATGATATCTGAAATCAATAGGGTAAGCTTGGCTCATAAGAAAGTATGAAGACGTACCTTCAAAAGATTGCCAAAAGAGGTCCGACAACACAAAATGGTAAGAGACAAAGTCGCTGGCCGACGCGTCAAAGTCACGTCAGGGTCTCAAAACACGCCAACACGTGATTAACACTGCCACTAAAATGGGACGTGGTCTCAGAGCAGGCTCCCCGAGTCTCCAGATATGCGGGTCGACTCCTTGTTGCTCCCCAAATCGAATGGAGCAGTCCCTATCTCCTGGAGCGAATCGAGATTTACTGATGAATGGCGATCCCATCAGTGACGGCGCATTGAATCATCCCTATGGTAGACAACTGTTTTGGAATTTAACTCAAGGTTCCGGAAGGTCCCCAAGTTTGGAAGGGAGACCATTCGGAACTTCATTGGTAATGTTTCTGATCTGACACGCATGGCTGCACACGATTATGAGGATATTCTTCAGGTGCGTCATTGGCCCCCTAGCCAGGTCGTCCTGTTGAATCTATTTTCAGTGTATCATACCAGTATTTGAAGGCCTACTCCCGGAACCTCACAACAGCGACATTCTCACCCTGCTCTTTACGATGGGTCAGTGGCACGCCCTTGCCAAGCTTCAGATCCATTCCGAACGCACAGTGGCCCTCCTCTCCAAAACAACCGCACTGCTGGGGCATCGAATTCGACTGTTTGCAACCCAAACATGCGCGGCTTTCCAAACATATGAATTGGCCCGAGAAGCAGAAGCCAGGAGCCGCGCGGCTGCAAAAAATCAGCCCGGACTGAAACCTTCCCAAACGTCAACCACTCGCCAACCGAAAACATTCAGTCTCAAGACTTATAAGCTGCATGCGCTGGGAGATGTGGCTGGCACAATACCACTGCTTGGACCGATGGATGGCTATTCTACACAAGTAGTGAGTGCTGTTGGCCACGTACCAGGGTTCCGAACGACGGCCTCACCATGCTTAGGGTGAACTGGCCCACCGCAGGGTCAAAGACTTCTATGGCCGAGGCAATAAGCAGAACCATGGTCAGCAGGTCACAAAACTGGACTCCATGGGTGGACGTCTGCGTCGAATGGCCACACTGTCCCCAGAGCACAAGCGTGGCGACGAGTTGGCTCCCAATGAGCTGTTACCTCACACTGATGGTCGAGCTAGATATCATATGGCCCAGAGGCACATATCCTGGGACAGACTGCCCGAGTGGGAGCTAAAGCACTTGGGGGACCGTGCGGTCAAGGTGCGCAGCTATTGAGTCCACTCGGAACCTCTCCATTGTCTAAGGGCCGGCGCTCAGGACTTTCAAAAGCGTCTTCGCAACCATCTTTATGCAAGGATGTTCGGTTTGGATGCGTATGATGACCTACCTATGGAGCATCAGGCAGGCCTCAAGAGACTCTACATTCCGGGGTACCGAATCTATTGGCATCCTGCCATCCGCTTGCATTACACCACTTACAACCTTGGGTGCGGACAAGACTACATCAATCCAAACACGGATCACTGCAATGTCATGATGTTGTCAGGTTCCGAAGAGGAAGAGCATCCTTACTGGTATGTCCGAGTGCTCTGGGTGTTCCACGTTATTGTATCACATCCGGAGAGTCAACGCGGAACTCTTCAGCGCATGGACGGCATGTTCGTCAGGTGGTTGGGTTCCGACCCGGAAGCCCACTATCAGGGTGGCTGGGAGTCGTCCCGGCTGGATCGTGTTGGATTTCTTCCTGAGGATGATGAGGATACCTTCGGGTTTGTGGACCCCGCGTGGGCCATTCGGGAAGCCCATCTATGCCCCGTCTTTGCGGAAGGCACGATCAATGAGCTTCTCAAACACTCCTCCTTGGCCCGGAATACAGGCGCGCGACAGACCGCCGGCCGTGATGTAGACTGGAGGATGTTTTATGTGATGCGGTCAGCACCTCTACCCTTATGGCGCAAGGTTCCGAGACTAAGCGAAGTGGCCTTAGCTTCAGCGACCGCGACATGTTTATGCGCTACGCCGGGGGTGGGGTGGGTCATGGCATGTCTGCGGCTCAGGGATCCCAGAAGACCATGGAAGAGTTCTCACAAGTGGTCGACCGTGCGGAGATCGACACGGCAGCGGTTGCGTTAGCCCCAGCAGGTGATCTCGGAACCTCAGCTGGCATAAAGCCGGAGCCATTCAACCCGGAAGGGGAGGAGGGGGAGGAGGAAGTGGATGTGTGGCATGAGCAGAGTGATGCTGACGCAGAGGAAGATTGGATTAGTGATGGTGAACCCTTGGATTGAACTTCGGCCCGTGTTCATGCTGGATCACTCTCAACATATGTTTGACAGCTTATATATCTTTGCAGATATCACCAGCCACGGCCATGGGTACAAGGTGGACACCCCGCCATTCCGTAGCATGCGTGTCGGAACTGTGTCGATACCGTCTCGATAGCGTGCCGCAACCATCATGCAACCGTCACGGAACCGGCACGGGACCGGCACGGAACCGTCACGGGACCGGCACGGAACCGTCACGAGACCAGCACGGAACCGTCACGGAACCGTGCTTCCTTGCCTCCGACCGCATCAACACGTGTCTCCACAGGACACGTTTCCTCATCGCCTCTTGCACTTGACCGTCTACTCTCGCACTTTGGATTTGTTCTCTCGACTCTCTGCACCATGTCCAACATTGCTGCTTGTAAGCTTGTGTTAGGTTCTTTGTGATGACTCACCCTAATGATGACAACAGTCAAAGATTATCAGATCGCGATCGGCAGGCTTTCTTACTCGATATGGAACCCCAAGGACAATCGCGCGGTCCTGGAATGCCCTCCCGATGCCATGGGTTCTACTGGGGATCTGTGCTTCCATCCAGGGGACAGTCACCTCTGGATCCGCGACGATCAGGGCTGGAGAGCAAGCAATGGCAAATACAAAGGACGG
The DNA here is from genome assembly GCA_001630345.1 of Calocera viscosa TUFC12733. Taxonomy (NCBI): domain Eukaryota; kingdom Fungi; phylum Basidiomycota; class Dacrymycetes; order Dacrymycetales; family Dacrymycetaceae; genus Calocera; species Calocera viscosa. The sequence continues at coordinate 86,447 of KV417325.1, forward strand.
AACATGGAGCATCATCCGTTGCCCGCGCACAAGACTCTGCGCATCCAGGACACCGATCAGAGGTTCCGATGGACCACTGACACTGCCTATCGCAGCAAGAAGAGTCGTGACAACGACAAGATGAAGAAAGGCGACCGCGCGCCAGGTACGCTCTGCTGACCATGATGCCATGGATGGCAGGCTGAACTCGTATTTAGGCACAGCAGCCACTCCGAAACCCGCCATCGCCGCTAGCCAGCGGGAAGTCCAGGTGGCCGCCTCGGAACCTTGCTCGGCGCCTACCGTGGCACCCGATACGTCAGGCCACGCACACGTCGATCAGGAAGAGGCGTGGAAACGGCACGCCGAGAAGATGGGCAACCTTTGGATTGCTCCGCTCCTTGAGCGTTGGGAATCAACGTTTGGGCAAGAGTCGACCTCCACTCGCATTGGACTAGAGGTCCTTCAGGCGCTGCTCTGGGTTCCGTACAAGATACGCGAGAAAGAAAGTTTCCCGTTGGAAGACTGCCTCGGGCCCAAGGGCATGCCACCCTCTTTTGCTCTCATCATGAAAGATCTGCACGCGCACCCAGAGAACGAGCCGCTCAGCGTCAGCAACATGGATGCCTGCCATGCCGACAGTGCGGAACCTTCCGTCATCGCCATGTCCTTGATTGCGCATGGTCGAGGCCCCCATCCCTACGCCATGGTCCCTCAATATGCCATCCCCGATCTCCCAGCGACCAACGAGGGCATTGGTCGCTGCCACATCGAGGTTCCGAGGGCGTTGAGGATACTGCCCGTTGACTTCGAGCCCGTGGTGATGACCTGCATGGTTCCGGCCGGCAGCAGCACCGATTTCCATCAAGACGGCTTTGGCTCGTCTTTCTTGCCATCTGCACGTCGGGATGAAAGATTTTGGAGGCCCCGACAAGCTGTGGTTGACCGTGGAGAACACGTCCCGTAACCGCAAGATTCTGCAACCCAACGAGAAGCAGTTCCATGGGCAGTTCCGAGCTGCAGACGTCATCCCCAATCTACAAGGTCTGCAGTATTACCTGGCCCGCCCATCGTTCAATACCGGCGCGATCATTCTCGGCCCGGCTGAGCCGCATTTGGTTCTCACCATGGCGCTGTCGCCCCATGTGGGGTTCCGGTTCGCTGATGCAAGCCGGTTCGCCGCAGGGAAGGAGCACCTCGAGCGTGTGATCAAGCTCACATCGACACTGCCCTCGAAGGACG
>KV417325.1:89097-145816 GCA_001630345.1 Calocera viscosa TUFC12733
AAGCTATGGGAGAGGAGGGCTCAACCCGTCACACAGCCGATCCCCCTGACGTCCCCTTCTCCTGCGGCATCGATGTCAATGAGCTTGTACAGCGCTTTCTCATCCTCGGAACCTCGCACCATTAATTCTCTCCTTGCATCAACCTCGAGTACACCTTCGGCGCCCTCTGCGGCATCCAGTACCAGAAACGAACTAGCATCCGCCTCAACTCCTTTGCCTGAAGCACTCAGTGCTTCTCAAGATGCTAGTCGAGAGGTTGTCATCATGCAAGATGACTATGACAGGAGCCCCGAGTTTGATGGCCTGATGCCGCCGCCCTCAGGCTGGGAGGGAGAGGCATCTATGGACACATCGCAAGCTGGTCGCATCCATTATGCGGCTGATCCGAATGAAACTCCTTGCCAGCCGTCTATCCTGCTTTCAAGTCAGGAATCGCTGGACAGTGTTCCGCAGACAGATTGGGCTCATCGCACCTCTGCAATGGAAACTTTGCAAGGCCGGGCACATTCCATAGAGTTCCCGGAGCAGAATAATGGCGCGGAGAGCATGTCTCTGAGCGACATCCTTCAAGACGCGAGTTCCTCGCATGCGCCAGACCTTCAAGAGCTGCTGACTGAGATGGGACGGAGCGACATTCCAAGCATCAACACCGATATGATGTACGATTATTACGAACTGGAATCGATGGAGAAGGCTCTGGGCCTGTCGTCCAACATTCTGTCACCCAGTCCTCCTCCCTCGCAGCATCTCCGCAGCTCTGCAGCAAGTCTGTCAAATGGCTGAACACTGGTCTCGGAACCTTGGTTCGATGTCACCAGTAAGCTGTTCGACCTGCCTGTCATCTCGGAACCCCCAAGTGACATTCTAAAGCATGCGAGAGACTCCCATACATGTTTTCAACGCCTTTTATTATCTGCAGACTCTATGTACAATTGGTGTATCAATGCAAGACATGTAGCTAATGTGGACGTCTGCGCCAGTTAGCGCCTCGTCCTCCCTCTATCCTTGATGCAGTTCCTGGTGGCCCTGCCCAAGTCGCGGGCATATTCGTTGTTAGGGTCGAGCTGATCGACCTCTTCATCCGAGTCTTCATGTTCCTCACTTTCCGAATCGGAAATCAGAACATTCCAGCCATGGCGTTGGGTGACAGTCGGACGGGATGGCCCAGCTTCGGCATTGGGTTGAGCGGCGGAGGGCGGGCGAGCATAGCGGTCGGTCTGCGGGTTGTTGGTGGGGCGAGGACGGGGCTGGTCTCGTCGTGGCCGTGGTGGATCTCCCAGCTCGGGAGAGCCTTCGTGTGGGGGGGGAGGGTGATGCTGGTTGGGAGGGCGGACGAGCGGCGGTGGTGAGAGGATGGGTGGCACACGGCGCTGCACAAGGGGGCGCACCAGCCCCGGGGGAGAGGGAGGCAAGAACAGCGGTGTGCTCTCGTGCGTGCTCCCACCTGATCGAGGTTCTGGCACGGCGGTGCGTCGCCCACCAGATCGAGGTTCCGGCGCGGCGGTGCGTCGCCCTGGAGGTGGAGGCGGCCCTTGCCGAGCGCTCGTCCTACTATGCTCGTCCCTAATCTCGATCACCGGTTCGAAGTACCCTCGGGGAAAATCAGCGGCACGAGGAGGGGGCATGCTGTCCTGGTAGGGAGTGAGGGAGAGGGAGGCGTCGAAGTCCACGGCCGGGGCGCTTTACCGCCAATCGTCCTTCCCATACTCTGGGGCGATGTTGCCAGTCTGAGCGCCAAGGACTTCATCCGAGCATAGGCACCAATCGGTGAGGAAGCTGGCCATCATTGCCATTGCACCTGCAACAGGATGAGAAGCAGTCAACGGATATCTTCGGAACCTTGGCTTACCCGCTCCGTCTCTCCCACCGTTCTTCATTGCGCCTCCCAACACGCCATACGTACATTTCACCTTTGTTGCCTTGCAGTGCCAGCAGACCTGCTGGAACTCGCGACCGCATATAGGACGACCTTGCCTGATGCAGGTGTCACAGCGACCAGGGCCGGTGTCCAGCTAGAGAGGATGAGCCCGCAGACCTTGGCACAACCAACAAACAGGCACTCACGCGGCAACACACCCCATTGCGCTCTCTCCAAGAGACGTAGGAAAACTGGCGAAACACCCGAGTGTTCGGGCAGGTTCCGGACGGCATGTCCTGATAGCGATCTTGTGTCTGAGTCCACATGTGAGCAGACGTGTTCTGCACTCTCAGAGCCTGACTCACCTGCACTCGGAACCCCTTGGGCCGGTTCCGGACGCCTGCACGCCCAACCATTGACTGAGGAATGTTGAGCTCATCGGGGTCCGGAACTGGCCAAGGCTGTGGGGAACGTCTGAGTAAGCATCTGCCAGGCATTATCGTTCCGGCCACTCACGTTCTCGGAACCTCTACCAGTATGAGCCTCGGACTGTGCTCGCCTCTTTCCCTTTCCCTTGTCCGATTCCTTTTGCTTTTCCGATTCTTTTCCCTTGCCTTTTCCTTTTTTGATGGCACTCCGTGCTGATGCGATCTTAGAGGTGATGCGAAGCTTTATTTTTGTCTGTCAAGTAGTCAGTTATGTCTTCTCACTGAGCATCGGAACCTTAGCCCTACCCCGGAAGATACAGCAGGCTCCTGCTGCTGATGCTGCTGATGCTGCTGATGCTGCTGCCGCTGCTGCTGCTGCTCGTCAACCTCCTCATCGTCATCCTCATCGTCATCCTCGTCTTCGTCATCCTCGTCGTCATCCTCGTCTTCATCTTCGTCGTCATCCTCGTCCTCGTCCTCCTGGTAGTCCGGGTCATCGTCGTCATCGTCCCCATCCCCCTCTTCCAAGGGCTGCAAAAGCGCCAGGTTCGACGCCGGAGTGGCAGCAGTGGGCGCGACGGAGCTTGCGCGATCGGACCAACCACTGTTGGCGTGAGCTCCAGGCCCACCACTTCCGTCGTCATCCCACGGAGTCCCCACGTGGTCCCAATCACTGGGCGGTGGCGCATCTGACCTCGGAGGCGATGAGAACATCACGACAGGAGGGGCTCGGAACCTTGGCGGCGCTTGGGAAGCTTGCCCAGGGGAAGGCCGAGTGGAGGGGGCGGGCGGCGAGCGAGGGGAGGGAGGTACCGAGTCCCGGAGAGCAGATGTGTCTTGTCCGAATGGGCACCTAGGAGGGGGCTGCGATGGGTCTCTGGGTGGAGAGCGGACGGTCGCCTGTGACGCTCCGCGAGAGGAGGCGCGCTGGGATTGAACAATCAGCATCGGAACCTCCACAAGGTGATGCCCAACTCACCGGTGAGGTATAACCTGATCCAGGGCCAGTGAGCAGCTGTGGATCCAGGGGCTCGGGGGGGAGGACTCGGCCTCCCACAGCGTGGAAAACCGTTCGGCAACGGGCTGCGGTGTGACATATGTAAACACCTGTTCATCCTGGAACGGGTTCCGAGATTCGATGCAGGCAGTCATCTGGCGCGCGAGTTCGACCGGTGCTTGCATCGTATCACACCGGAACCAGTTGCTCGGCTGACGGGACTCCACGTAGGGGTTCCGAATGGCCAAGTTGCCGTACGTGAACCAACGAATCAAGCCGACCCTATGGTGTCCCCTGACCATTTCGATAAAGTCCTCGAGGCCAACGGCCAGACGAACATCGTACTCGACCTGCTCAGCCGGGTTCTCCAGCAAGATTTGACGCACGGCGAGCTGAGCCAAGGTCAGTTTGGGTTATTGGGAGAGGAGCAAGGAGGGGCGCACCAAGGGTTCTGCATATCGATGTATCATCAACTCTTCCCACATTAGGCACCTCTCAGAACCCCATCGGACCTCAATTGCATGCAGGACCAAGTCCTGACAGTGCAGGCCAATATCGAACAGGTTCCAGAACTGAACGTAGGCCCGTATACGTGCCGGGCGCGAGGAGCCAGCCATGGGCGGGAGGCCAAGTGGACGCGGGGTGTGATCGCATCACGGAGCCGCGCTTCAGTTGCGGCAAGGAACCCCGAGGGTTCCGATGGTCCGGGAAGCTGCACCCATGCGATGCGGATGTCGGGGAGATTGGAGCCAGGGGAAGGGGGAGATGGAAGACGTCCGGGTGGTAAGGACATGTTGAGGAAGCGAGGGGACTGTGGGCGCTGTTCGAGGATGATGAGCGGGTAGATATAGGCAAGAGAGAAAGGGGGCATACAAGACGACAGGGGGGAAACGTTCCCAGGCGACGGAACCTCGAGCCACGAGGTTCCGACGTGTTGCACAGTCATACCCCGGTCCTCGGAACCTGTGGAAGCAGGGGGAAGGACCGCGCGCGTGGGCAGGAGAACGGCGGGGAACGGCGGGGAAGATCTCAGAAGACGGTGCTGGGCGTGTCCCTGAGGAAGCACGTCGGAACCTCCAAGGGGGCGATCATCCTCCCACGGTCACTTGGATCGGTGGATGAGCACATTGCAGCGGAGATGTTGGAGAGAGGAGAGGGGATTCGATCAGGGGTTCCGAGGCAGCGGGGGATAGGAGAAGAAAGGATGTTGAGGTGCGAGGAACGAGCGCCCCAGATGGCGCAGGAATATCTAGGAGTCAAGGGAGCAATCGGCTGGTCAACAACGCATCCGATCGGCTGAGGCACGGGCACGTGAAGTACATAGGAGAAAAAATGAATTCACATTATGAGTCAACAGATAAACCACCATAAGAGTCACCCTTATGACTCCCTAACAATCATATATAATAGTATTCTAAGTACACATAAGGATTTCCCGTGTCGGAACTCTGACGACGCGCCTATAACCCCCAATAAGGGGCTATAAGGGCCTAGAAGGTTCCGACAGGGGCGGCGCGACCCAATCTGCCCCCGGCGGGTCTGCACCGCCGTAAGGGACTATAACCTCACATCAGGGCCGCGCCTTTTCGTGATGCCCGACCGCTTCCTCCCGCTCAGCAAGCCCCACCCACCCACTCCTCCCTCTCCTCCCGCCCGCTGCCCCGTCTACTCCCTCCCCTCCCGCACCTGACAATTCCCTGCCTGCGAGCGACAAGAACCTCTAGAGCCCAAGCTCTCCTTCTGGCGCCGTCGACGGCTGTCGACGTCCCGCCCCAGCAGCAAGGTGGAAGGTCTGTGCTACTGCTGCCTCTTCCCCGCTGCCTCCCCTCGCAGCTGTGACTACCCCCACTGCTCCGGTGCGTGGACCTGCGACTACGCCTGGGGTGGAGCAAGGCCCAGTGGGAAGAAGGCAGTCTCCGCTACCGCGCCTGCGGTTTCGCCGGTTGGACGGGTTCCCTTACCTGCGTTCCAGGGAGGCTCTGAACGTCTAGCCCGCCACTAATCCGCCGTTCGGGGCACGTTGCGCACTCCGTCCCCCGCTCTCGAGCCGCAGCAGCAAGTGCTGGGGGCGCTAGCATCGGTGCTCCAGCTGCAGCAAGGGGAGGGGCATGTGGGAGAAGACGGGGGGAGAAGGGCAAATAGTGTGTTCCACTGGTTTGCTGGTATGGGGAGAGACCGTGCAGAGAGGAAGAGGGGGTTGGTTAGGGAGACAGCGGGAGAGGCAGAGGCAGAGCTGAGAGATGATGGAGCACAAGGCGGGCGGGTCGCGTGGCCTGGAACGGGAGGGTGGTGGAAAGGAGAGAGAGGAGCAGAAAAGGGAGAAGGAGAGACGGAGGAGACGCGCCAGCACGCTCTTGAGGTCGGTGCAGATCAGGCCGGCGCAGTTCCAGACGCACCTGCCGCACCCTCGGGTTGCTGCGCTCGGGCCGTTCGGGGAGTTGGGGCTGCTGCCGAATGGACTGAAGGCGTCAGGTGGGACATATGGCCCGTTGATGCAGGACAGCCTGATCGCCGAGAGTGGATGGTGGATGGTGGCCTGCTTCTGGCGCTGTACCCTTACCCGCTTCTGTTGCGCCCTCCCCTTCCATCGGTGCACCATCACCCTCTGGCCGCGCTGTGCCCACTCACCCCATCGCGGAGCACGACGCTCGACTCACTCACCTCCCCAGCCACGTCCTTCCCCTTGCCGCGCAACTCGCACCTCTCCTGCTTTCGTCGCTCATCGCACGGGCTCCGACCCGGGCGGCCCGGCCCTGAGTGGACCCAGCGGGCCCACCTTTCCCTCAGCGGCCCTATAGGTCCAAGCCTGCTTGCGGTCACGGCGAGACGACCGAGCCTAAGCCGAATCGGCCTGCTCGGGATGGGAAAGAAGTCAGGCGGTGTGCCCGCGAGCTTGCGACACGTGCTGCATGATAGCGGGAGGACGCCTTCTGGCTTCGGGCGCAGGAGGAGAATGACGACAGACGGGAGCAAGAGAAGGAGAGGCCGGCCTAGGAGGAGGAGGACACTGGAGGAGGTCGGAGAGGGAGGTCGAGCTGGAGAGGGTTGTGCAGACGGTGAGCAAGACGGAGTCCGTCGAGGTGCTGTGCGGGTGAGTGCACTCTTTCCGCTGTCTGCGTTACTGACATCTGTATTGTGTAGCACCCCATGCTCGCCCTGCATCTCGCTCGCATCGCACCCTCCCCCCTCCATGCCCTGCAGTCCGTACGCCTCCAGGGTCCCGCTCGACATCTCCCTCCGTGTGCTGCTCATGCATCTCGCGCTGCCCAAGGAGACCCGGGCGATGGGCTGCTTTGTAGAGACATTTGCCAGCAAGTGGACGGAGCGATACCCGCGCCTGGTCGCTACCGACCAGTCGTACATCGTTGTGCTCAGCATGATCGTGCTCCATATGGACCATTTCAATCCGAGTAACATGAAGAAGATGAGGGGTAAGGACTATCTAAGGAACGGGAGGCGCGACGGGGGGTTTGCCGGATGCCGTGTTACAAGTGCGTGCTTTCTCTTTGGAGAAAGATGGTGCACATGATATTGCAGTACTTTTACGACAGCATCACCTTCACCCGCCACATATTTGTCGAGGACGCGGTCGACGTCCACGGCCAGCGCTCCCTCAAGCCCGCACCGGATATCTGCCCCTCCGGCATCTTCGTCTCGCCCGCCGCCTCCGTTTCGAGCGGCGGGCGGAGAGGGAAGAAGTTCGACGTGCAACGCATCTTGTTTCCTTAACATCACAATACTTACTCGTGGGGGTCCGGCTCTGGCAAGAACTCGACCCAGCATACCGTGTCAGCCAAAGGCTGGAAGTTCGCCTTCACGGTCAATCTGAGCTTGGCCCCTGCAATGGAGGACCAGGACATCCCCGACGCCATCAGACTCCAGATCTTCAAGTCGGGCGACTATACCATACTCAACTTGGTGTTTGAGTTTACCAGTGCGCCAGCTCAGTTAGGGTTACCTGCTCAGGTTACTGACCCGAGTCTCGTTGTTGCTGACCTTGGCAGCTGCCAATCTCGTTACGAACAGCGTCGCGTCCGTCACGCCCGGACTGACCGACACCTACGGGCAGACCCAACTTGCCAAGATGAGGCAAGACTGGAGCAGGACTCAATCCTAGAACACGAATGGCAACAACTCCGTCCTCGGCTACATCATAACGACCGGCGCCAATGGTGCTATGCCAAGCGGCGAGTGGAGTGTTACACCGACCGTGCCGTCCACGTCACTCAAGTTCCAGAACTTGGGTTATATTGACCCGCCTACCTGCAGGGCCGACCCGAGCGATGCGTCGCCATTTGGAAATGACGCAGAAGCACTCATTTGCCGGAGTAGGCTTGCTGCGGCCTGCGGTGCGTATATGTACATCCATGCGTTTATGCATGAGGCAGTGCAGATTCTGACGAGGGGATCGGAATTCAATTTTGCAGCTGGGTCATCCCACCCACGCCTAACGAGTCCGCTCTGGACGATCTCATGGTTCTGGGCAAGAACATCTTCTGGGAGGCTGGATCCTGCCTCAGCACGAAACACACTTAACAGTATCACCGCTGTGACAATGCTCAGCCCAAGCTAGTCATGGAATGTCACCGTCATTTCGCGATGCTACTCGTTCACGTGGACGCAAGGCGTCACCTCCGGCACCAACATGACTTTCCAGCTCGAGACCTCAGCCGAAACACCAAGAGCATCAAATACATCTGGAACTACCCCAGCAAACAGGAGGACAACAATACGGATCTCTCCTCGACATACAAGACGATTGGAGCACGAGCGTGACCAACAAGATCTCCGTGCTGTCGGGGCAGAACGAACAGGGGCAGTGTGTCGTTTCCCTGTCCGGCACGACTTGGATGCATACCTCGATGCAGGTCGAGCTCACCGGATCTCCGGAGTGCGTGACATTTGTCAGCTCATTATCGTTTTTAGAGTACGACTGACCCTGCGCCTCGTCGATCTGTTGTTTGCAGGACTTCCGAATAGTCCACGACCCGGTCCTGCAATCGCATTCGCCTCCATTCAAGCCGGTGGGCTCAACACCACTCAATCCCCTGACAGCATTCTCCCCACAGTATCGGACAGTTTGGACGACACGCTCTTCCACCATCGCACTTCGAATAGCATTACCGACACCATCGCCTCTTCCCTCAAGGCTCTGCCCATTTCGCAGATTGCAAGGGCATGCCATCTGTTATTGAACGGCCCGTGAGGATTCTATTTCTCCGGGGAGAACGTATTCTATATGCAGCACGTCGAGTTTAACGACGAGGCCGACCTTGTGGTCGATCTGAGCTATCAGACGCAGTGAGGGAAAGAGTGATGTATGCGATACGATTCCAATGAAGTGCGCTGCTCAACAGTATGGTCAGGCACGTGTGACTACCGGGCGCAAAGGAAAGGGATCAAGTGAATGAAGTTCTATAGATATTATAATAAATTCACAATGTTGTAAGAGATAAGACGGACGTATAATGAAGGTCTAATCACATACACGGCGTTACCGGGCAGGCAGATTAGCCATGCGGCACGGGGGCCGACCTTCTTTCTAACGACCTCCGCAACACTTGGAACAGCAGGGTTGATGATGCTATAAATAGAGCGGGACCCTTGCGACCCGGTGAGTTGCCGCACATGCCATACTGCCCCACGATCGTTCCCCCAAGTTTTAAAAACGATTTGCCAGTTGCTGGGCCCGAAGCAATCGTTACACAATAATGGAGCCAGAGAAGCCTTGACAGCGGAGTTGACATGTCAAAGCTGAGCAATCCGGGACTCAAGGCAGGAGCCAGCAAGATATTCCTGGACGGCGGGAGTCTGCAGGATGGCTTTCGCAGGAACCCCCGTGATACCGACGATACTGTAGATGCAGACATATATGCATGAAGTAGGAATGGCGACAAACATACACCAACCCACGCACGGAGCTGTGAGCCAGGGCTCACGACCATTGGTCATGTCCTTGTACGAGGGCGTAGAACTAATCTAAATTCAATGGAGATGGCCATGAGCGTCTAGAAACAGCTTGGACAAAAACAGGCTGCCAGTGCGTGTGCATGCCGAGGCTGCGGCGGGCATTTGCAGGATCTTCCAGGACGGAGCGGGATGGAAACAAATTTAGCATCCGGGCAGATCTATATATGCAAGTTAATTTTTGGCTCGCGACGGCATAGGAAGGAAATCGACGAGTGGCTATCAACAAAAGAAAGTCGACCATCACCTCATATCGACTTGTATATCTACCCAGGTGATGGATGTGGTACAACACTGGACCTGATTGCTAGGGTGGATGTATCTTCATTATGCGATATCGTCATTCAACGTGTTGGATAAATTATCTTGCCTCGTCTGCTTGTCGCTCTCTTCTAGGTGTGTGAAGATAAGAAGACGCCAGCTATCGAGGAGATATGGCCAAAGATAGGCGGAGAACACCTCCATCGATATCTTTATCGACCGAATCCTTTCGCCTTTCTTGTCGTAATCCCTGCCCGGCAACTGGCCTGCACGCAAATGTCAGCATAGATGATGCCTGGCGATCCCTCCACCACAGTTATCGCAGACCTTTTAAGAGAGTACATTTTCATGATGCCTCCATTCCTGTTTATCTCCCCTACCATCATCTGTCGACATGGAGTTAGCCGTGACGGCCCAATATCCTGTTGATGACTCCGTCGAGGACGACAAGGTGCTCAAAGAGCCAGATCACCTTATCACGGCTCTCGAAGTCAACGTGAACGAAGATGAGCAACTTGGGGCTGACGTTGAGGAGCTAGAGAACCGCATTCAGAACGATTCCGCAACTGAAGCGGAGTATCGCGTTAACGTGCGCCAGTCTCCCTTCTCACGAAATCTCACTGCCTCACCCGTTTTGGTCTACAGCAAGCGCATGAAGTTGCGATAAAGGTGTTATCAACATTGTGAATGTGTCCCCTCGCGTTCTTGCACGTCACTTATTGTTGAACTACAGTGATGATCCCGAGCTTCCGGCGTTGACGTTCCGCTGCTATTTCCTCGGGCTCGGTCTGAGCGCTTTCGGCGCCGTTTTGGCTGTGAGCCTGTTATTTATGGTAATGTTCCGGCCCATGCTGAACCGACCTTCTCTCATCTGCAGCAAATATACTAGTAAGCAGGGTTGTCACGCATCGGTAGATGTTGTATCTGACATTGGACTCTGCAGTTTCAAGCCTCAGACCCTGACCGTCTCAAAGCTGTTTCTCTTAGTCATCTCCTATTGGCTTGGCAATATCATGGCCAGGCTCATCCCTACGCAGGGTTGGTTTCGTTACCTTAATCCTGGGCCTTTCAATATCAAGGGTAGGAGGGCACTCTGCCCGAGTTGAATCTCAGGACTGACTCTCCAATACCAGAGCATGTCGCCATCATTATCATGGCTTCGACCGCGGCTGGCTCGGCCCCAGCCATTCAGGTGTTGTCCGTCCAGGACTTGTAGTAAATATGATCGTTTTTCTTGTGTGACCTCTATTCATTTGCTCGGATAAGCTATAACAATCCTGTGAATCCCGGAATCGCCATCTTCACTCTCATTGGATCCCAGCTAATAGGGTATGTTACGAGTCTCTGACCAACTACGAACCATCCTTGATGCCGAACATGCGGAAATCAGCTATGGCTACGCTGGATTCCTTATGGACCTCCTAGTCTACCCGACCAAGTGCTTCTGGCCTGCCAATAGTGGGTCTCTGATGATCGGTCCGAGCTGTGCTCAAACCTTTTCTTAGTTTCTCCGGCGAACCTATTCCAAGCCCTGCACTACGATGTTGGTTTGGGATCCAAGCGGGTTAAGGTAACTACTCTGAATTCATTTGTGCTGCACGGTCTGACCATGTTGCCTCTTTGAGCTTTTCTGGAGTGTCTTCACGTTCCAATTCTTCTACGAGATCCTTCCTCAATGTCAGTGGCACGCTGTTTGCTTTGATGTGTAATCTGATGACCGCATGTGCACCAGGGATTTTCCCATGGATGACAGCGATTTCTATCGCATGCTTGGCTAATGGGAACAGCCCATGGGTTCGCAATGTGTTTGGTGGTGGCTCTAATAACGAAGGCATGGGGTACGCTAGAACTGCCCAGCATCTTCTCGCCATGTGGACTGACAGCACTTTCCATTACCAGCCTGTTCACCTGGTGCTTCGACTGGAATTTGATTGGCGGACTAACACCGTGCGTTCTACGAGCTTGTTAGTCGTAGCTACATGTATTTAACTCTCTCCACTGGCAGGTTGATTCTGCCTCTTTGGACCCAGATCAACGTAGACATCGGCATCTGTTTCACGTACATTTTGATGTCTGCCGTGTATTGTGAGTTGCCTTGATTCCGCTGGCCGGGGACCTTGCTGACCATGCCTCAGATGGCAATATTTGGAACGGACAAAACTTCCCTTTCATGTCTCAGGCGATCTTTGCCGCGGACGGCACGGAGGTGAGGAGTAACCCTGCTTTTCCCATGCCATCATACTTACATATATCCTCGGTATTAGTACAACCAAACGGCCATCCTTACGAATAACAAGTTCGACCCTGCGAAGTACTCGGAAATTGGGGTATAACAACCAAATCTAGGAAACAAACCCTCTGATTAACACAAGCCCCGTATTTCTTGATAGCCGGCATACTTCTCCGCTACGAACGCGTTAGCACTTATCACGGCAAACCTTGCATTGGGTGCTGCATGCGTTCATCCCGTGGGTCGTCTGTACTAACAAGTGATATGTTCTTCACATCTTTTCATGCCGTAGTGGTTGTTCTATTGGGGCGATATCAAGCCTTTCGGTAAGCGTCCACCCAACCTGTTCACTTGTACAGTTGTGCTTAACGCGTTTCGCAGTCGTATCTCTGAATCCCTGGGGCAAGCACAAATACATAGTTCACGACGCCCATTATGAGAAGATGAAAGTGTACAAGCCGGTGCCGAAATGGTGGTTCCTTTGCGTACTTGGGGCGGCATTCGCAATTGCTCAGGTAGGATCTTTCTATCCCTGCATGGCACAAGATTCATATCAACGTCTACGTTAGGCGACCAATTATGCAGGACACAGCAATATGCCTTGGTGGACGCTCATTGTAATCCTCATTATCGGCTTTTTCCTGTGCTTCGGTCAGTTGAATTCGGCGGCAAGACAAAGCGAACTTGAGGCTGACGCTGATGTAGTGTATTCAATGCTGGCTGCCCTTCTTGGATTTTACGAATTCTCCTCGTCCGGCACCGGATTCTTCCAGATGATTACGGCGTACATGGTCCCCGGAGACGTAAGTCTCTTCATCAGCAGATTGTTCTCCTTTGCCGACCATCATGCCGTTAGCCAGTCGCTAATATGTACGGCGCTGTTTACGGTCAAACTCCAATGATCCAGGGCATCGCTCTGCTTCAAGATTTGAAGTTAGTCCCAACGGTAAACATCTTGACTACTCGTACTCACAGTAATGCTTCCCGTTCAGGCTTGGACAATATTGCAAGCTGCCGCCGAGAGACACCTTCGTGATGCAGATCCTGGGCACCGTCGTTGGTGCAATCTTGAACTATGTTCGTCAAACCCTGACCAGCTTCACAAAGCAGAGTACTGAAACTCATCGTTACACCTAGGTCATGATGGTTTCTATCATCAACCAGAACAGAGACGCGTTGCTCTCCATCGCCGGAACTCGTCTATGGTCCGGTCAGAATGCGCAGGGGTACAACTCCAACGCTATTGCGTGGGGCGCCTTGGCTGGTCCGATGTTCAGTAGCCCAGATGGAACCTATCGGATTGTCCCTATCAGCCTTGCTATTGGCGCCTGCCTTCCTATCCCATTCTACATTGTGAGTGATCAGGTGATTGTCTTCTGCGCAAAGGCTAACCGCTGCTTTATCATGAAAGGGTCACCGATTCTGGCCGAAACTTGGCCTCGACAACTTCAATACTGCCATTATCATGCAGTGGAGCTGCTGTTTATCTGTCGGTATCAACACCCAGGTCAACGCGGCAATGGCGATCGGCATATTTTCTCAGTACGTTCCTTCGTTACTGCAAGGGCCCGATTTTTAGTCATGTTTGTGCAGATGGTGGATACGCACACGCTACCCCAGGTGGTTCACCAAATACAATTACATCCTTTCCGGCGCCCTCGATGGTGGCACGCAAATCATCTCTTTTGTGCTCAACTTTGCCATCTTTGGTGCAGCCGGCACGGCCTATCCGTTCCCAACTTGGTGGGGTGGGTTGAATGTAAGGTTTGATGTTGCTCGATGCTGATTCATATTCGATTAGGCAATCCGCAACTGAGCGATGGTCTTTCCACCGATCGGTGTCTCGCACCGGGCTTAACTTAGAGGTTGTTCGAAGCAGTGCATATGGTTTCGGCAAGTCTGCGCATCTAGTTATAGACCACACGATGGAGGATACAATGTGGTTCTTCACCGTGGCGTTCCTTTTGAGCGTCGAATCATGGATACTTTTTTCTTTAAAAAAAATACCGCGATTTGAGAAAAGCAACCTGCCGGGTTCGGGTCCTGTAACTGAATAGCAACACTGACACACAGCTCTTGCTCAGGAGGAGGGCGGAATGTTGTGCCTCGTGATAGACGTCGATGTCACGTTCAGTTTTAGGCCTGAGGAAACACTGCCCCCAGGCAAGGCAGAAACGAGAGCAGCCTTCAATACATGCCATACGAGTTATCTTCTAAAATACTGCTCGATTTCGGGCGATGATCTAGAATACTGTTAGGGTCCACAATAATCTACAATGCGGTCCATCCGTCTGCGTCGCGCGTCACGCGCTGACCTTTGACTCGCAAACTCAACACTTCTCAGTGAAACAAACATAATTGTAGACCCAATAAGTGCATTTTAGGGTATTCATTATAGCATAGATAACATTGGGAGTTAAAATCGAAGTTCAAATGAATAAATCTGGCAAGAAATGAACAAGATGGCATAGCGCTTCCCGCGACTTATCATTTCTTGCTTGTTTCGTCCATTTGAAATTCGATTTTGATTTCTAATGTTATATATTCTATACAGATACCTGTACATGCACTTAGCAGCTCCACAATGATGTTTATTGCCCTGAAAAGTGTTGATTTCATGAGTCACAAGTCCGTGTGTGATGCGCGACGCAGACAGATGGACCGCATTGTAGATTATTGTGGACCCTAACAGAATTCTCCCGAGATGCGGGGTAAACGGTATCGTGTGATCTCGCGGCGGAGCGGGGGATGGCTTGTCGGAGGTCGTCCAGGCCCGACAACAAGGGCAACAATGGATTTCAACCTTCAGCCGACTAATTAAGGGATCCGTTCAATGCATATTGAAATCTGCACAAGGATTGATAACCCCGCTATCGAGGAATCGCCAGACCAACCACCTGCATCTCCCCCCATTACCCCGCTCCAAGACCCCTGGGACTTCCCTATTGGGCGGAGCCACATGCGGGGGCTTCGTGAGGGCAGCAGGTCACCTGTTCCCCGCTGCCCCATACCCAGGACATCCAGGCAGTGCCCTGCCTCCCGATCCTCTTATACGCCGGCGCAACACATGAGAGCCTCCCAAGGCCTTGCTGTTTCCCGTCACTACTCTCTCTTCGATAGAAGGCCCCCTCCCCAAAGAATCCGTCGTTGTATGATACGATACTAAATTGAAAACATGCAAAGCATTGGCAGAGCTCGAGCACCTCCCCTACCTCGTCCACCTCGTCCGTCGAGATCTCGGACGCCCTGTTCTGTCAGCATTGGCAGGAGGTCGTACGTCGTCTTTTCTCCTTCATCCGCTATATTTGACGGCCAACTCTTCTCCGCAGTGCTCTCAGTATCAGTTTGACAGCCGCGAGGATGACAACACCTTCTATGGGGTGCGCTGCTCGCTGTCCCCCCCGTCATACATGTCACTAATCGCTGAAACAGTTAGACCCCATCGACCACAAGGCCCTCTCGGTGCCTGACTACAGTGTCAACAAGGAGGGCAAGTACAACTGCAAGAAGCACGGCTCTGACAGTTCTGTCCCCCTTATTCGACGAAGTGAGACGGAATCTGACTTGTCGCCTGCGCAGCCTGCAGCCAGTGCTACAACTGCAAGAAGCAGATCACCAAGCTGAACAAGAGGCCAAGAAGGCCGGCAAGAAGAAACTCGTTTCGTAAATGCCTTGTCAGTCCAGTCCACCGCCGATGCCACCGCCGATGCGAGGCGGAGGATAGCGTGATGTATAACTGATGTAAAGAAGTGTATTCGTTGATGTCATCCAGATGGTCAGAAGGTGAATAGTCCAAAGCTATGATCCGAGGCAAGTTACCAAATCAGTGCAATTCTGGGTCCAGCACGGATCGGGTAGTTCATATCATGCTCCACAGCTTTGGATATTGTCGACCGAAGATTTCGATTTGTTCAGCAAGAGACCGGTTTGAAATGCGCGCACGGCGGCAAGAAGACGAGAGCATGGTTGCCAGGTTGCCTAACTCCGAGCTCGGTCTTGGAGAGCTACTTGCCGAACGAAATTCCGCCTCCGGCATCGTCCCTGGCTCGAGACCACCTCAGCGGCCACCCACCGCAACTCAATCCTGTGACCTGCGCAAGTCGGGCGCTTGACCTCACTGCCCATGAACGATGGCTTCCCTCCTCTCCTCCTTCTCGCGATTCTCTCTCGCCTCCCGGCCCTCACCCTCCAGCTCTCTGCGACCCGCCGTCCTCCCCGCCCGCTCCTAAATCCGCTTCGCCGGTGTCCTCGCCCCAAAGCGCACAAAGTACCGCAAAGCGCACAAGGGCCGCATGCCGATCCCCGCCGGCGGGTCGCTCAAGGGCACCACGCTCGTTTACGGTGCCTATGGCATAATTATAAAGGGGAACGGGATGTGCTTGAGTGCCAAGCAGCTTATGGCCGCTGATACTGCGCTCAAGAGGAAGCTCAAGGTCCTCAAGAATGCGAAGATATGGCTGAGAGTGTTCCCGGATATCCCCATGTGTATCAAGGTATGTCCGTGGGATTGAACTCATGTGTCAGCTGCTGATATGAGTGCAGGGTAATGAGACACCTATGGGTAAGGGAAAGGGGTCGTTTGACCACTGGGCGTGCCGGTATGTGGAATCGTCCACCGCTGCGATGCTCGTTGACATCAGTGCAGCTGTCCAACCGGGCGTGTAATATTCGAAGTGGGTGGAGAGGGAGTTAGCGAACAGCTAGCGAAAGATGGTATCTGCATGGCTTTCTCTTCTCACGAATCTGCAGCTGACGCGAACTACAGCCCTCCGACTGGTTGCGGGTAAGCTGTCCTACAAGACCGAGTTCATCACGCAAGAAAGCCACCCAAGGCTCGGCAGGATCCTGTTGCCGAAAGGACATGCAGAGAAGCCGGATTTGGTTAGCACCTTGATGCAGGAAAGGAAGGGCGAACCGCTGATGTTCGAGATTGCGCCTGCGCCGGCTGTAGAACTGAGGCAATGACGAGCACCACTCAATTCCTCTTGAAGAGCAATCCAAGACAGATGTTGTGAACATCAGTCCTTGCGTTACAGTCCGCTTTGGGGCACAATTGTGGAGACTCTGTCCAGCACTCATGGGCTCGGATGTCCCAGATAGAAGATACTCGGTGAAAAGGATGGATGCGTAGTATACAAATGCACAAGGTATCACGAATCAATAATCTAGAGCGCCGCAAGAATGTCTCTCGTCCACTCATTCACCTCAAATCATGACTTGAACTGCTCGACCGTCGCACGCAGGATGGCCATCTGCTCGTCTGGTGTTCTCTCATCCATCGCGATATCCTCGCCATCCGCAATGGAGCGGTCTTTGAGTGCTGCATAGAAGTCTTTTATCAACTGAGCGCCAGCGTCCGTCTCATCGGAGATCTTGGATGGGGGCTCGCCTACCCCGCTGAAGTCTTCCAGCTCATCCGCTTTGCGCTTGGCAAGCTAGTCGAGAGTCAGAATGAATACAGAAAGCGACTGGGAGTTTGATCACACTCTCAGGAAAGTTGGCCAGTTCAGCGGCATGAATACCAAAGCTTTGGTCACAAACGCCTGGAAATAACATCAGATCTTCAATTATCGACCGTGACCATGCTCATACCTGGTTCGACCTTGTACAGCAAGGTGATGTCGCGATCGTGGTTGGATGAGCCGCGCTTCGTCACATGTGCCACAACATGCAAGTTTTTGACATGAGACACTTCTTGTGCCAATGCTGTCAGCTCGTGGAAATGTGTGGCAAACAGACATCACGTTGATCTCAGTTGCGATGTTTCTGGTGACAGGGTGAGACACCATGATGACTATCCACGGTGTGAAACGCACTCTGAAATGGCCCAAGCCAGACCAAAGCCATCATATGTGGACGTTCCTTGACCAAGTTCATCGATGATGATCAGCGAGTCTTTTGAAGCAGACTGGCGAGAATGAGTGCGGACACGCCGTCTATAGTGAACGGCCCACCTTTAGAATGGTGGCTGTCTGCAGCATTTCAGCCATGAAGGTAGATACACCTTTTAGCTGGCTGTCTCCAGCATCAACCCGAGCCAGAATGCAGTCAAAGATAGGCAGTTCTGCTTCAGCGCAGGGCACAAAACAGCCGGTTTGTGCCATGAGCGCAATCACCCCGATCTACGTAATCATGTAAGCTCGAGCGGTACCACCGTGGAAGCTGGACTTCTGGTGACCTGTCTGATGTACGTTGACTTACCGCCCATATTCGGTCCAGCTATGATCTGGAAGCCACTCTTCCCTATAAGTTTCTCAGCAAGTGGCATGATGGATTATGTCTGCCTTACCTTTGATCATTTCGTGGTCATTTGGGATGAAACTGACATCATCCTGAACTTCCAAGCACGGATGCCGAGCCTCCTGGATGACGATGTTGCCCGTGCCTTTCTCTGACAACGTTGGCTTGACGTAAGGGATGGGGGCGTTGACGGATATGTGGGCAAAGCTGGAGATTGTTATATGAGACCATCGAACAATGGCGACGCGTACCTAGACTTACGTCCAGATGGGCGATGAGGTTGTCCAGGGTCTCAAGAACTGGCATGTAAGTTGGTGATGGTGGTTAGCTACGAGTCTGGGCGACCTTAACAGCACTAACCAGCCACATTTACCACTTGTAACACGTACATTCTTCGACAATCGCAAACAGTATCCATAAACCGTGTTATTCTCGAGGTGAAGGTTCTTGTCCAGGTCCAGGTCGAGCTCCCTTCCAATTCGACGATGCTCAGCATCAAGCTTGTCACAGACCTCACAAAGGTCTTCGGAAATCTGTCGTCGTCAAAATCAGGCTTGATGACGTAGTTGTGGTTGTCCAATTCGCCAAGATCGAGCACGTGCTCCACCATCTCAGCCATTTTCTCAAGGCTTACTAGGTACTCCTGTACGTAGATTAAGAGCGCTGCGAAGGAGGCAACAGACGACCTCTCTATACCTTTAAGTTCTTGACTCATTGATCTGAGACGAGCTCCTTGTGGTCATCATTCCCAGTGTCGATTCCTTCCAAGGTGGAAGGGAGAGAGAGAGGTGTTGGAGAGAGGGGTGCTGGAGGGAGAGGTGCTGGAGAGAGAGGTGCGGGAGGGAGAGGGATTGGCTTACCGAGGTTGAAGCTTTGGGAGAGACGCGCAAAGGGAGCGAACTCGTCGACTAGCGGGACAGAAGGTGCAGCTGGGGCGAACCCAGGGAGCCATACAACTTCTCGAAGAGCATTCCAGAGCCCAGCAACTTGGCTGGGGGACGCATTGATTGTGTTCGCAAGAAAGACAACCACTGTATTTGGAGGCGTTTTTGGCGGTGTGTCGAGCTGACCGACGTGCATAATCTGTTGCCAAGCAATTCGAGACTGCAGACGTCGAGAGAAAGCTAGGAATTCTAGGAGTTGCTGGACTGAGATGTTGCCGAGGAGCTCGCGAAGACGCCAGAGTACCAAGACAAAGGTGAGCAGATTCATTGTTGACAGTGAACCCCGTGTCACTAATGCAACACTGACAGGTAAGATTACCGCCCAAGGACAGACAATAGACAGGCAAAAAGATCAGTTGTAGATAATGTTGTCGACAGTGTAGAAAAGAGAAGCAAAGAGTACAATGGCGCTATCCCATCCACATTACCGATAGAAGTTGGACCCTTACGCTGTCGCTTGCCGCGGACACGGGAGCAACCTTAGTAATCTGGGACCCTATTTTGGCAGAGCGCAGTAGCGCATAGCCTTTGTGGAAGTAGTGCAGCAGTCTCTGACGCTCGCACGTGCACCCGGGGCCCTCGACCGGAGTGTGGTCTGACCTCAACCTTCGCTTCATTTGAACGTCCGAAACCCCGAATCACACGACGGAGTACTGAGGTGAGCCTCACTCCAGCATGCTAGCTGTGCAAGCGATTGACGCTACAGCCTAAACAGGTCGAACTCGGACGTACAGCAAGGATGCTCCAAACACCATCCCATGTCCCGGCCACCGCTACTCGGGATGACTCGTCAGGCAAGAGGGTGGTTGCGCGAAGCTTGCTGGGATTGGGACGTACCGGCGTGGTTTATCTGGAGGACAACCCAGACGGCAACGGCAAGAGGGTAGTCAAGGAGCCTCAACACGCGAACGACATGGAATACCGCGACCACCTCTTGCGGGAGATTGCATGCTACCAGAAGCTGGACGCCACGGCCCATCCTTACGTACTATCTTCGCTGGGTAACAATGGCGACCTGGAAGCGCCCGCTTTATACCTGCCCTACATGGAAAATGGCGATTTGATGACCTACCTGGAGCTACATGGCACAAAGACGACCCCTGCTCAGCGGATGAAATGGGCCTTCCAGCTGACGCTGGCCATTCTTTACCTGCACGAGCAGCGAATCTTCCATACGGACCTGAGACCGCCCAATATTTTGATCGATGCCGAACTGAATCTCAAGGTCGCCGACTTCGAGGGAGCGTCGTTTGACGGGCACGGGGGAACGGCGTGTGTCACTCCGCAGTACTCCACTAAACAATACGGCTTCTATGCCTCCTTGACCGATGACAAGCTCCGGGAGGTGGATATATTCTGCCTCGCCGGTCTTTTATATGTCATTCAGACAGGAATGGAACCCTTCGAAGCTTTCGAGGAGGACGCTCAGTTTCTGGAGGCATACGGACAGCAGAACTTTCCGGACATGTCGGGGGTGGCCTTAGGGGATCTGATAGAGGACATCTGGCGAGGGGATATCACGAACGCGAAGGACATACTCGTCCGTATTGTTAACGATAATAACTTTCTCGACCTCTTGTGTTGAATTGTGTAAACATCAGTCCTGCAATCTGGTCGGGGAGTGACAGGGATCGTGTTATGGGCTCCATCAGGCATCGATAACACGCGTAAATCGTTCAGTCCGAGATCGCCCCTAGGGACTTGCTCATCGCCTTCCCCGTCCAACTCCAACGGCCATGATCAGTCCTCAAATCCTCCACTTCTTCAAAACTAAATAAAAGCCTCAGTACTGTAAGTCTCTTTCCACGCTCTAAGCTTACTTTACTTCTGACTAAAGGCTCCTGTGGGAATTACCGACCGGCGGGGAAGGGAGAGAAAGAAGGGTGAAATACCATTGAATCATGTCGAGAACTATACACTCTACTGCATTTAACATACGAGTAACGGAACTCCAGTCGGGCTCAGGTCGAAATGTCCGTTCTCGTACAGATCGGTTTGTGACGGTTCATTCACATCATAGTGCCGAAGCTCTGCGCACTTTCCATTGCATCGATGCAGGGTAGCGTGATGGAAATCGATAAGGCGAAGTTTCCCGCGGTCGTCCCGCAAGATGTTCGGGGGACGGATATCACCATGATATATGCCAGCTTGGTGAACTTGTTCCAGGAGGTGAAACAGATCTCGTTTGTCTCTGCGTATCCATTTAAGCGCTTGAGGTCCCGTGAGTGTAATATTGTTCACTTACTCGACGCGATTTAAGGCGGCAATGGGGTCGCCAACATCAGCTAGCACGAGGCTCAACACGGTGTCGTTCTCCACCAGTCCCAGCAATTCCGGGACCACTTCACCCCAAAGCGGCCGCATACGCATGTAGTGACTGGCTTCTTGAAGAAGGAGCGACCGTTTATCTGCGTCATCTGATGGAACCGATTTGGCCACAACGTTGCGCTGTGCCCAGGTGCCTCGCTGCACAGTCCCTAGAACGCCACGATCATAGACATCACCCAGAAGCAGGTCGGGGACATGGTCGTGTTCCATCGCAGGGACGAGAGAACTGTGCAGCAGACGAACGATTCCAGGAAGGAATTCATCTCGCCGCGTAATGTTCACCGGGTGTGACCTTGGTTCAGTTGGCTCCATTCGAGCGACAGGTGCAGGAGGGACACTTGCAGCGTATTTCTGCCGCTTTTTGGAGGGCATGGGCGGAGGTATGGAAGGTGGCGGCGATGGCCCAAGTATGTCGATATATTGCTGGAAATTCTTTTCCAAGCTTTCCTTGATGAGCGGATGGATTTCGTTCCATTCCTCGGCAGCAACTCCGAGGCGATCGCGGTACAGCTGCAGCAGTTGCATGAATAGTATAGCTATCTGTCGATACTCGCCCTGTCGTCCTCAGTATGCTGCCAACAGGCGATGGCATCAGGATACTCACCTCTTGTTCGTCGAGGAAAGAAACGACCATAGTGTGCTGGTCTTTGCGAAAACAGAGAACTATGTCTTCGTCCGACACCAAGGCGCCGATGTTCAGTGAGCGAATGCAAAAGTAGGTCCATAGCTGATAACCATGGTGAGCCTAGAAAGCAGACCTATACGTGAACGACGAACCTGAACTTGAGCAGCCTCGCACTCATCCATTTTGCCTTGGGTCCCGTCGGAGAAAGTGTACTCTGGAGGAGAGCCTGGTTGTTGGACCACGGCAACGGGCCACGAGAATCGTACCGATGGGTAAGGCTCCTTCAAAGTGGACAGCACCTGCTGCGCATCCGGATCTTTGAACCACTCTTTGAGAAGTTGAATTATGTTCAAAAGCACAGTTTTTTTCTTGATCTCGATAATCGCGGTTGCTCGGAGCGAAGGTGCGGCTGAATCTCCGGATTCGGTGAAAACGACGTAGTCGGACTCGGTTCCGTGATAGAATGGTACCGGGGATATCGAGGTTAGGGTCCCCGTTATTGCCGAATAGACGTACTTCATCGGTTCCAGGAGGTAGCGTTCGATCCATGCTGCGGTGGCGCGTTCGTTGCTACCCCGTAATCCATGAGGATGGTCGATGGTAGGGCCATACACCTTGTCGATGGGAAGACAATCTCCTATCTTGTCTTCGCCGGACTCCATGATCTGCTGGACCACTGCCAGAACATTCAAAGTCGACTGGCGGAAATCTTTAAAGCTGGCAGTAGCATCGATCACATCCCACAGATGATTTGAGTCGTGAATGGAGAAATCCCACTTGCTGGGCGGGCGAGATGCAACCCCTCCTGGGTCTGAAGTCTCGTTACCCCGCGTAAGCGTCCAGAGTTGGCCCGTTAGGATGAGTGGCCAGGTCAAGTGTGGAGGCGTTGTTGGAGGCGCCAATGGGGAACGAGGTAATCCGACCAGTTCTCTGGATGAAGTGGAGAAAGCACGAATCAGGGGTGGTGGTGCCCGCAGAACCCGTCCCAATGCAGCGAACATCGCGTAGGAAGAACGGGAGATCGATGTAGTACAGACGAGTGTGGAATAGGTACTGGTTGAAAGTCTTTGATATGCCCGGATGAGTTGGCTGCGGTTTGTCCTTTGCTGGGTTCCAAACTGCCTCCGTTGGCGACCCACGAGGCTGTGCCTACCCTTGCAGCAACGCGTTCTCGGCTGCCAGGGCTGCGCGTGACGTACAGCATCTGCATCCGCGCCCAACTCCGCATCCCGATCGGCACGGCACTGACCGAAGCCGAGCTCATCCGCGGGCCGAGAGCGGTGACAGCACTTCCGTATGTAAAGCGATGTATGCCTGCTTGCCTTCTTTTCCGTCACTCACTGGCAGGCAACTCTAATTATCTACAATGGCTCCCACCCGCAAACCGAAACATACCGACCTAATGTGGGTCTGGGCTACACAGGCGGAGCAACGGATGTCGCCCGCCGCATGTCGGAGGACACGTTCAAGAGGTTCTGGAAGATCTCGAGCGAGGTCGCGTCCGAGGTGTGCGGCGTGTGCCGCGTCACCCACGAGACTTACTTTGACGAAGTCCCAAAGAAAGACGCCATTTGGTAGCCTGCACAAGGCTCCTGATTGGGTTTTCCCAGTTATCCAGCTCAGCCGCTCCTCGGGACGCGCTGACGGACGACCATCGCGGCAGTTCCGAATTCTGAAGAACTTGAAGGACGAGTACCCGGTCCAGTACGCGTTCGGCCTAAGCTACACGAGCATGACCATCGAGCCACCGCGGTATCTTCCCTGGCTCCTCGGCCAGGTCCGCGCCCGGTGGGGTTGTGATCAAGCAGCACAAGGTTGAGAGCTTGGCCGAGGCGCTCACCATAGTGCCCCACACCAAGACAATCATTAATTGCTCTCGGCTCGGAGCCAGGTATCTCAAGGATGTCAAGGACAAGGTTATCATCCCTGACCGTGGGCAAACATGCGTGATCAAGACGGATTTCAAGAAGGTGCGCCGCAGTTCAGTGGTCCCATTCTATGCCTGCCTGTCTCCTTTCATGTAGACTTGCTAACAAGATGCACGCAACAACACAGATGATAACGCGCCGCAGGGACCAGTACACCTACCTGATCCCTCGCCCTGCCTCTGGTGTGCTCATCCTCGGGGGGATAAACGAGCACTGGAACACCTCGCATGAGCCGAACCCAGCCTCGCGGGAGATGTTCAAGCAGAGGGCATTCAAGATCTGCCCGGAGCTGGGCCCGCCGGAAAGCATGGAAGTTGTGAAGGATATCGTGGGCGTCAGGTCGACCAGGACGGGTGGGTACAGGCTCGAGAGGGAGGAGGGCATCGGGGGCAGGGACGTGACCGGTGTACACTCTTATGGTTCGTTTGGTCTCTCCGTCCTGCTACTCCTATCATCTGGCTGTTGAGATGGACGTGGTCTGTGCAGCGCTGATCCTATGTTTTCGTGATGTTTGTAGGCTACGCCAGCGGAGGGTATCAGGCCTCGCTGGGCACGGCGCTGCAGGTCGTGCAGCTGCTGAAGGGAGAGGAATGAGGGAATTGGACCAAACACCATCCAGACCGAAAAGCAAGGTTGAGATGAGCCAGAGCGTCTCCGTTCCTCCATTCTTTCTTTCCTCCTTCCTTCAGCGATAGACTACCCTTCCATGAAGAAGACCATGCAATGCATCACGGGGCACAATAGACATCCCAGTTCATTTCCAAGAATCCGGGCCTGAATAACTGAACGATAATGAACTGATGAACCAAACAACCGGCGGCACAATGCCTATCGCCTCCGACAGTGTCGTAACTGTGCCTAGTCCTTCTTTCTGTCTAGCTTCTGAGTTCTACGATTAGCATTCTCGCTCTGGCCCCGATGCCAGTAGTGAACGTTCACGTGCTGTTGTGGAGGGACAAAAATAGGCTCGAAACCGGAGGTTCCGCTATCCGACATCTCAGCGTTCCGCAGTGCTTGCAAGCGGGATCGATCTACTCGACCAGACAAAGCAGACTGGACCCCCGATAAGAAGCACTAGAGCGTTATCAACCGGCATTTGGCTCGGCCCGAGGACTTGTCCTGGCTCAGCAATAGGAACGGAACCCACGTCATGTCGATTGGCACATCATTTTGTACTTTGCCGCATGAGGGTGTTCCAGTTTGGCGTGGGAAGCATAGTAAAGCGAGACTGTGTACAACACCAGAAAACTGCTACGTTGGTTTATCATTCTTAAAGATTTCAGACTCCAGCATATGCGGTATATACGGTTAAAGCCATGAGACCAAAAATACAGGTACCTTTCATACGCTTCGGCGGGTGGGTTCGGCCGGTGGGGGCAGGCTTCCCGCCGAATGAGAGGGTTCCTTTCCCCTTCCGCCCAGAAGCGAACTGGACAACGCGAAATTTGTTCCCGTGCTGGGAATGGAAGACGCAAACGCTTGATACGCGCGCTGTCGGTCCTAGTAATTTCCCAATCTCATCTTCGCTTGTCTATGCATGTTCGTGAAAGAAGAACAGCTCTGGCGTATTGGGAAATGATCAAAGATGCCTATCGGATTTGTATTCCGTACTGATACGACCGGCGCCGGCAGGTGCTCTTGCCAGTTTGACAGAAGTGTATGCTACGCACCCTTTGGCAATTCAGTTCGATTGAGCGATTTGCGCGCTGGTCTTGAATTGAACGTGGTTCGTGGGTTCCCGACCTTCCCACACTTCTCCACCTAGCAGCATCATCGGCTTCACTGAGGATCAGCATGCTGGAGATAAGGTGTGGCTCAAATGATACTCCCAGACTTAGAGCATTGCCTTCCTCCCTCTGTAACATGCTGCCAAAGACTTCCACGCAAACGACATTTAACTGTGCACTTTGACGATGTTTGAGGAGACAAGCATAGTCTTCACCCGCAGCGGATTCAGCGGTCTTTCTTTTCCTTTGGTCCCCAGCTTCCTACCTCTGCTAGCTTCGAAAGGATGACTTCCGTCGGTCAGCTACCCGTCGACAACCCCTTAGCAATCATCCCACCTGACAGCGAGTCGTCTCCCCTCTCTGATCTCGAGAAGACAGAGTACGTCGTCACTGGTGCTCACCCCGCGCTTGAGGATGAGGATGAGGATGCACCGACTGAGGAGGAGAAGAAGACGTTGCAGAAGATTGCCGGGCCTGTGCCATGGTCCGCGTATATCGTCTGTGTCTTCGAATTCGGTACGTCGTATTACAGGCGAGATCAACGCTGGGCATGTTGGCTGAAGACGAGGATAGCAAACATGGCTTCCTACTACGGTGCCTTGGCAATTTTCTCCAACTTTATCCAGCGACCTCTGCCTCTGGGCGGGAACGGAGCGGTTGGTCGTTGTCCCCAACTCAACTGGTTCTTTGTCTCATTCTCTTTCTTTTGTAAAGGGCGCTCCCCCAGTAAAAACCCAAGAGACTGCCGGTGCTCTCGGTATGGGGCTCGTTGCCCTAAACGGGATCACAACCATGTTTAGGTCCGCTGTCCCCCCCAATCCCAACATCCCCTGTCGGTTGCTGATTCTTCGATGATCTGCAGCTTCTTGGCTCAGACCATCCCTATCGGTGGTGGTATTCTTGGCAATATGAAGTACGGTCGTGTGAGCTATCTTTTCCCGTTCGCCTCGAGGTGTCTTTGTGCTTTTGCTGACGAGCGGTGTAGTTGAAAATCATCTGGATGGGCACCATAGCCGGGTTCGCGGGCCAGATCCTGCTCGTCATCGCCTCCATCCCGAGCGTTATTCAAGCCGGTCACGGTCTTGCCCCATTCCTGATCGGTGTGCTTGTACTCAGCTTTGCTAATGGGTTCATCAAGCCGAAGTTTGTCCGGTTCTCTATCCCTTCATTCTCACAATTCCCCATTGGTTCCGAGTCCGTTCATAGAAGTTCCTGCTAACATGTGTCACAGTATTGTACCCATGATTGCGGATCAGTCCACCGTCAAGACCCAGCGGATCCGTGTCCTTCCCTCAGACGAGCGGGTGATCGAGGATCCGGCCATCACAGTCCAGAAGCTGCTCCACCTGTACTATTGGGCGATCAACCTAGGCGACTTCGTGACCCTGGGGACATCATATGCGGAGAAAAAGGTCGGATTCTGGCTGGCTTTGTGCGTCATTTTCTCAGCTGAACTATGGTCAAGTGACTAAAGCATTCGGGCAGCTTGATTCCTGCTATCCTGTACCTCATCATGCCTGTGTGTATGATTTGGGTTCGCCGGAGGCTTATTATCTACCCTCCGAAGGGGTCCGACATGCTCAACGCTATCAAAGTCGTCAAGACTGTTGTTTCCAAGGGCGGCGTGACTGGGGTGTTTAAGGTTTGCTTGTTCTCTGTTTGTTCCTTTCCGGTCGTTTTACGTGCTTCGTAGGGCGGCGACCAATTCTGGGACAACGCCAAGCCCTCCGTCTCCTCGGATCCTGCAGCATCCCGCTGGTCCTGGACAGACAAGTTCGTCGACGACCTGCACACTCTCGTCCGTGCCTGTCGTGTCTTCCTCTTTCTCCCTATCTGGTACATTGCGGATGGCGGCTTGAACTCCGCACTGAACAGTATGGCGAGTACGATGGTCACGGATGGCATGCCAAACGATTTGTTGAGCACCTTCAAGTGAGTACACTTCGACCCACGGCTTTCAGAGTCAGCTGTTGATCTTCCATTGCAGCCCCATCTCGACCTGCGTTAGCATCCCGATCTATACATACCTGCTGTTCCCGGCGCTGCGCAAGATGGGGATCAACTTTAGCCCTGTGAAACGTATCAGCACAGGTACACTCCTCCTTCTTCCTATCTCATCACAAGGCTGACCACAGGGTTAGGTCTCCTTATTGGCGTGCTGGTGAACATCATATCAGCCATCTTACAATGGAAGATCTACCAGACCTCGCCTTGTGGTTACTATGCAACTAACTGCGAGGATGGGACAGGGGTTGCTCCTATCGTAAGTTGTCTTTTACGCCAGACAGCCGGTGCTCATAACCTTTTCAGTCAGTTTGGGCGATCATGCCGATCTGTAGGTCTCTTTGTTAGTGCATTATGATACATGTACTCAACTGCATGTTAGATTGGCTGCAGCCTATGGGTGGCATTCTTGTCTCCGTTTCTGGTACGCTTGTTCTGACCTATTGCTTGTATTAGTCTGACTCTGCATCGTCTAGCCTACGAGCTGTGAGCTCTCTTAGCGCGTTTGCAATCGCAGATCGCTGATCGTTTTCCAGCGCCTACGATCTTACACCACCTCACATGAAGGGTGTTGTCATCTCCGTCGTTTTTCTTATGGGTGCATTCAGTAGCGCTATCGTGGAGATCTGCAGCCCAGCATTCAAGGATCGTGAGTTCTTCACTCTCGTCAACTATCTCCACTTGCTGAGTCCCGTGCAGCCACTCTTATCTATCCCTAGTATGCACCTTGTCCAGTCACCTGCATCATGCATACTGATAATTTCTTCAGCGTCGGTGTTGGTGCAGCGTGCCTCATCGCTTCTTTCTGCGTGTGGTTCTTCTTCCACAACCTCGACAAGCAGGACATTGACCTGCACGTGGACGAGAGCCCTGAGAAGTAGGCTACGACCAGGCTGGTACCGTCCAAGTTATGCAAGCATTGGTGGTTTTTTTTTGAGTGTGACTTGTGCTGCCTAAGTGCGTCCCGGGCGTGTTCTACGGTTCTGGTGCTTTGTATCCCTTTCCCTTTCCTTTCCACATGTTTCATGCACACGTTATAGAGTCCTGCTGCGCTCCCACGCCGAAGATGTTTATGCCAGATCCCTGGCCAACGGCGTTAGGAGGGGTCTTGCACACCGAAATTCAGGGATGCCCCCTCCGGTCAGGGTCCAGATACCCGAGTAGCTGTTGCAAAGCTTCTAGAAAGTTCTCTGCTATCACGTGTGGGCCCATTGCTCTGTCGCAGCAGGCTAGGGTGCTGTTTCGACGGCCATGCAGTACGACGGCCATCTGCCGACGTTGGTAGGTGGCGGTTGGATGCCGGAAAGCTTAGTTGGAATTGAGTTGCTCGCGAGCGTTCCTGACAGCCGGGGAGTTCGACAAGGAAGGATGCGTTTTGGTCATCCAGGATTCGTTGGGGAGCACGCGTTTTATTGTATTCTCGGGCAGAGGACGGGTCGGGCTATGGGAACGCCGCGGGGAAGCGGCGGTCCCCGGACGGTGGGACAGGAGGGAACGGCGGGGCTATGATAAGCGGAGCGCGAGATATTTCCTCCGGTGACCCCTCTGCGGAGGATTCATTCCCACAATGGCCCTCTAGGGGTCTTTTTCCTCTGCTGACCCCTCCTGCGCACCGGAGCCGATGTGACGCTGCTCGGAATAACAAATCTGATACAGTTAGATGAATAATAAAGGGGTTTTTATACTATTTTTGGTATTAATGTCTTCAGAATAAGCTTGTCACAGCATGGGATGCCTTGGAATGTAATTTTGTGTGAAATTCAACCTAAACTTTGGCAGTTTGTGTGTGTGGAACATCTCAGCGACTGTTTGTCTTCCTACAGTATACCTGCACTCCCAATATCTCCCACAACTCCAATTATTATATAAAGTGCTCTATTACAGCTTATGGGAATAAAATTTCTATAAAAACCTCATTATTATTCATCTAACTGTATCAGATTCGTTATTCCGAGCAGAGTTGTGTCGGCTCCGGCACGCAGGAGGGGTCAGCGGAGGAAAAAGACCCCTAGAGGGCCATTGTGGGAATGAATCCTCCGCAGAGGGGTCACCGGAGGAAATATCTCGCGGAGCGCGCCACCTCACGGGGGCAAATCGATCCGTTTCCGTGAAGTGACATGGATGCGTGTCTCCTTGGTCTGCTCACAAGCTCACTCTGAAGTTTCGCTGATCGTCGACACCACCTCACATTGACCAGACGGTAATATCAACAGCCGCATCGACCTCCCACCCGACGCTATTCAAAGTTGCTTGCCGCTTTCATGGTGCTTGAAGAGGATGCTGCTGTCCACCTTACCTGTCAGAGGCCTCGGAACGTGCGGTGCGTTTCGGAGAAGCTACCACCCCTTGCCGAAGAGCCTCGACGACCTCTCGCGGCACGGTCCCTTGTTGCGGTCACCAGACCACGGTTTCAAAGGGTTACTCCCCGAAACTTTGGTGGAAGCTGTGCAAGGAGAAATCCCACAGTTGCAGACCGGCGAGTCCGACTCCTGTCTTCTCTACTCGCGTCGTAGCCTGTTTGGCCAGACAGGCAGGCCGAGCTCGGCTGAACTGAAGGTGCCTCCTGAGTTTCGCCTTCAGAGGGTGACAAGGAGCTCTTTGCTGGATAACCTCCCCTCCCGTTCCCTTGGCTTCTTCAGCGACATCGACTCCCACCTGCGCATCCACCGCCAAACTCTTGCTGACATCATTGATGTCAAACGCGTGTACGGCCCATGCATCGACTCCGGAGGCACTATCGTGGGCCAGGGTGAGCCGTCCGTCGTCGCCTTCCTTCACCGCCACCTCTCAGAGCCGCTGAGAGTTTTGGTGACGGCACTCACGCGCGTTCCGATGCTTGTGGAATTCAATCCCAGCTGGAGAGGGACGGTCGTCGACCTGGTCCATCAGCGCCGACGAGATCAGCGCACCGACATTCCTTTCCTCCACCACGGGAAAGAATACCTGGCACAGACTCAAACCGAATTCAAGGTCTTCGCCGCGATGCGCAAGATCTTTCGTGACCTGGAGAAAGAATTCGAGTCTTCGATCCGCAACTCTGATGGATCGCAGAGCTGGGAGTTCGTGTGGCCGATCGAGCTCATATCGGGGAGCCAGTACCTGATGTCCGATGGTACCCGCGGGAGCTTAAATGACGGCGTAAGGGCGCTTGCACAGGTGCGCCGCGCTCAAATTGAGACACAGAAGGTCAGCTCCTCTAATACATCGAACCTTCCAGTCATGGGGTTATCAATCCTATCGAGCGTGCGATACTCTTCTTATGGCGAGCGACCGTGCCGTCATGCCACTGTTTCGGCGAACTAACACGGAGATGTGTCTTGGGTTTGAGGGTCCTTCCGGGGACGAGCCTGTAAGAAATTGTTATCAGCCCAAAATACAAGCCAGATACTGAAGCCCTGTTCACAGAGGAATCTTCTCCTTCCCAAGGCGTTCGCCGCGGTGGCCATCCACTTGGTTCGCAATCGACAGGGCATATCGGCGTTGGAATGGCAAGAGTCCCATCCTGTAGTTCAGGAGTCTGCGCTCCGTTGGTTCGGCGATATTGCCGATATGCTGGGTGAACCACCTACAGAGATGGCACCCAATCCGAACGCCGCCAGCCGCCAATGGGCATTACCAAACCCCGCACACGCGGTGTCAAGGCAAAATCGTGCACCTCATACAAATGCATCGGGGACGATCTCGCGGGGTGATAGTAACAAGTCAAATCCTGCGCAGGTATCAAATTCCACGAGGCCATCTTCGATCGATGGCGGGTCTGATGGTCACCCGGCGGGCCCACTGTTGTCTTCCCATACCATATCATCATATCCAAAGGCTGGGTACGCAACCCTGGTCGGCACCGATTCCCTGTCGCAAGTCGAAATGTCGAACCCTGGATTCGTGAACAGAAAATATGGGACCAAGAGGGATGGTGTCGATATGGCGCTTCAGGCAAAGTTTTTGGGCCTCATGGCGAATAACAACCTCAATGTGCTCTGGACTCCTTCCGCGTGGACGGGCTGCAAGACTCTACGCATCGGTTCGCCCATTTCCGTTTCAGATGGCGCCACAGTCTATCGGGGCGTCTGGGACGGACAGCATGTTCTGGCGAAAGAAGCATCCAACTCCCTACAAAGGGATCTCCTACATGACGAATGCGAAATATACAAACTGCTTGAAGAGGAGTGGGGTGGAGCGGTGCCTCGTCCACTGGCTTTCGCCGAGATTGAAGGCGACGAGCTAGATGACGTGCAGGGCGGCGGCGACCTGAAGACTCTCCTGGTGTTGACTGATGAAGGAGATCCCATAAGGACCATCCGTGATGACATGTCAGTTCAGGCATTTTTAACTTAATGCTCATTATTCTGATATCTGTGGACAGGCAACGCACGCTTCCCGAAGTCTGGAACCTGTTGCGCAGGATACACAAGCTAGGCGTAAGCCACGAGAACCTTGCGCCCAGCAACGTCGTTCACAATCCGCGAGATGGCAAGTTAAGATTAATCGACTTCGCCAATGCGTTCAAGCATGACTGTAATGGCCATTGTTATGAGTTGAGCAGTTACAAACCCGGCAGATAGGTGTCAATCCGATGCGCAACTTGCGAATCACAGCTGATGATGATAACCCAGCCCTTTTGTACTTGTGATTCTGAATATTCATGTGTTTTACTTGCAGTATCTTTCAGCTTGTCCTGTTCCATTGTCGTAAACCCCGCAAACATACGCGGTACCGCTCGAAAAGGCAAGATGAATACCGCCTGATACCTGACTCCGAGACGAGCATACTGACAAATACTGGGTGCGAGCGGAGGCAAACGGGATCAGATTAAGGACAGCGAAAACAGTCACACAAGGTCATCACAATAGCATGTGATTAGGAAACGACAGTCATAGCATTTGTAACAGAAACAAGCGAGTGGGAATGGACCGCCTGGACCTCCACGACCTCTGATTACTCGTCTGATTCGATGAAACGGGCTCCGTACAGCTTGAACAACTCCGCCTTAGTGAACGACATGGTACCCTTCCCGTCAGAAACCAGAAAGGCGGTGTCATAGTTGTCGTGTATCTCGTCAAAGACAGTGGTACGTGCGAGGAGTTTGTGCTCGACAATCTTGCCATCTTGTTGCTCTACTTCAAACTTGCGGCATCGGAAAATCTCATCCACCAGATCAGCGTCCGGATCGCCATGGCTGCAGTGGAACCGGTCAGTAGCATTCAAGATCTGGTAAGATCATCGCGGACCGCTCCCACACCAAGTCATCTCGAATATCCAACTCTGTGCTCCTCTCTGGGACGCTCGGCGTCGGCGTCTGTTGCAGCTGCACGTCGGGATGTTTGATACTGGATGAAAAGATTTAATACCAAAGTTTGACAGGATGGAGGAAACTCACTGGCGCGCAATGACATTGATAACAGCAGCCTCATGGCCATTCCTGAGATGGTATTTAAGCAGTAGCTCGGCTATATCGCACGTAGCCCAGTAGGCGCGCTGTTGGCTAGGATACAACCTTGTCATGAGCATATTCAGATCATGTATGCGGCAGGCTCACCTCATGAGATCGTCGTACTTGTATGCAGCGCGATATTCTTTGAGAAGGACTTGGATACCTCCACACACAAACTCCCAATCCCCCGCGCGACGTGCATCCCAGCCATAGATGGTTTTAGTATGCTCGATCCATTGAGCGCGACGCTCGTCGAACTCGATAACCCCGCGGGCGCCGGCTAGCTGTTTCGAGATCACTGGGGGCAAATGCTCAGTTCTTAACTGCCATTTTTCCCAAGAACGGATGCTGCGATCAACTGGGGGAGTATTGCCCATGGTGTTGGGACGTATCCTCAGAGAAGTGGGAATGTGGGTACGCGGCCGTCGTGGTTGGAGACGAAAGCCCTATCGGTTGGCAGCTAGCCATGGGAGTTAATTCTATGCGTGTGCGCGTGATTGAAACACGCATACCCATTGTAACCTTAACTTGCATGAGAGGATACCGCATGATACGGGCCGCCCTTATTCATCCGGGGAGGACTCCGAGGACAGGTGACCCCTTCTGGAGTATTTACGAATGTGCTAGAAAGGACAGAGCGGCGCATCCAATGCAGAAAAGACGGCGGCCCCGGGTGGTTGCGTCTGGATACGATACGGTCACGATCAACGGGCTCCCTTTTCCCTGCTCGCCACCCTTTTTTTGGTATCGCGACACATATAAATGCGCCCACCACGGACACCCTCCTTGCCCACCTGAACGTCTCCCCTAGAGCATGAAGCTTAAACACATGCATAGCTCCTGTAGCCTTGATAATGATACATTCGTGGTTCATACTGGTCTGCTTCAGGAATCTCTGGCCACGAGACATCTAGTTACGCGGCATGCATGTGACATCCCGGAATAACTTCACAGAATTCAGGAGACTCAGAGCGCGATTGACAAATAAGTTCTCTCCAATCAAACGCCGCCACCATCGAAACGATTAGAGCTCCGGCAAGCCTAATAAGGATGACGCAGTCACCGAGATGGTTGAATACATGAATAGGATACGATATACGGTGGGATTGCTTCTTTCTCTAGGTCATCGGGTACTAACATTGTTATTCATAGGCGCACACTCTTAATAAACTGAGCGTTCTCCACATCACGCGAACGAAGGGCAAAGGCTCGACGTTTGTGCCTTTGTCGATTCCGTACTCCGTCACGCTAAGCCAAACTGGAAGATCGGTACAGTGCCTCGCATTTTGAAGTGAAGCTCGAACTGGTGTAAGCAGGTCAATACACTTCGCAACACCTCCTGTGTTCAGGTTGTGAGGCCAAAGACGCGAAGGAGAGTGGTGCCGTGGTCATCTCCACATACCATCAGCGGCAATCTAGATATCGGGATGGGCTCAACCCCCTCCGTGACCATCTCATGTAGCATCTATGCACCTGCTGGATATCTGATGACCTGCCGAGCCCAGAACCGGAGACGTCCGTCAGGAGCAGCGGCTCGGCTATCCACTCCACATTTGGTTGAACCAGCCCGCCGCGTAGGCGTACACTTGCAACGGCTGCAAAGGCCTCCAAACTGCCAACGTGACGATGCTGCGTAAAGCCGACCAGGGCGGGCCCAGGCGAAATTTACTAGAACCACTTCGTGCATGGTCAAGGAGCAGGACGGGTGGATCGACACGGTCAACAACCTGCAGTGTGGCCAGGACCAGATCTACGGCCCCAGGAGGGACCACAGTATCTGTGGATGAGCATGTACAAGTTCTTCATCCAGCAGTCATTGAAACCATCTATTGCTACAATGTGCGGGAATGACAAGAAAACATATCATAGCTAGTCCTCTTCGTCCGTCCTCTCGTCCAGATCGTCAACCTCGCCATGCCGGTCGTAGCCGTCCGCCTTCTCCCATGTCCGCCCGTCCGTGTATGGCGCGACGCGCAGGGCTAACCTCATTGCATAGATAGGGCTGCACCAACATCAGCCAGATGACAAACACGCAATGGAAGAGTGACAGGCATTATTCATTCAGAGTGACAGGCACTATTCATTCAGATTGAAGAATATCGAAAGATTGTGTTTCCATCCCAGATCAAAACAATTGACAAACCTTGTACCGCGCTCCTTCGTGAATCTCCGGCACGCGTCATTGTCCTAGTTCTCCACCGTCGTCTCGCCGAGTATCACAAGCCGCAGGAGCTTGATGAGGACCGTGAAGCTGAGCACGGCCGCGAGGTTGTAGATGAGGATGAATGGGGTGCGGCCGGGGCAGTATGGCCACTACGTGGGGTTAGATCGCAATAAGGAATGATGGGGAGAGACGCACGTCTTCGAGAAAGTTGAGGGAGAGGGAGAGGTAGGGGTAACCGAGGGTGCAGAAACAGGCACGGGCGAGGATGAAGTATGCCCTGCGGGATCCATAAGCATGAGAGAGCTCGGGACGTGGCAGGGGAACTGACATGAAGAGGACGAAATGTCGCTCGTCCCGTAGGCCCACGCATGGGTTTATCCCTGTAAACACGTTTGCTTTCAGACACATCTCGAACTCTGCCAGTCCGTACACGAACACGAGAACAGAAGGTCAACGAAGTTATCATCATCATCAGCGTACGCGCGGGAGAGATGATCACCCGCCGGAGCGGGTAGTCGGACGCGAATACTACAGAGCCTCAGGAGGTCGCCGAGGTGCGTGAGGATTGTCGCTCTGAATACCACGGCCTCGCGATCAGCGAAGAAGCACTTTGCGGTAGAGAGGAAGAGTCTCAACGATTGAGGAGAGGAAAGAGAGAGGGCGTACTTGTTGTTGTTGCGGGCTGAGAGGAGGGGGAGGGCGTGGGGGGCTCTGCGCGGGAGCCGGCGGTGGATACGAATGCGGAAGGCGCAGGGAACGGGAGAATGATGGGGACTGGCTGTTCAGACGGCGGGAAGACAACCGCTTGGAAGGACATGCTATGCAGGAGGGTCTCGCCGAACGCGGAGGGGTGGAAGGCGGCGTCCTGTGTCTGATTAGCTCAAGCTCGTGAACAGAAGCAAAGTTAGGCGCACCGGGGCAGCTCAGATTTCCTCCAAGCTTGGCTCCTTCCCTCGCGGACCCTTCCACATGGTGGTATTCTGAGGCAGTAGCTGGCCATGTCGTCGACATACCTTCTCTGGTATGCCCACTGGACAGGAGGAACTACGTTAGGCGGTCCTCGAAGTATGTTGACGGTGGAAGGCGACGATTGCCAGGCAGAGGAGCTGCCACCCGCGGAAGGCACTCTCCCTCCTCGAGTATGCATTCTACAGTGAGGTTGAGGCGTGCTGACGTGCTCGAGTTCTCCGTCGGCTGCCTTATGATCTCGCGATAGATCTTGTCCATAAGTTCGATCTGTGATGCCCGCCTGCAAGGGCCACCTCATCGATGATGCCCATCCCGTCTCCAGCAGTGACGATCCACCATAGCATTGGAGGAAAACGAGCTGCTGGGGTTGGACGTGAGCGAGAGTGTGCGGAAGTAGAGATGGCTGGGTATGCGCACCCCCACGGGCTTGAGCTGGTCTGGGTCCCCCATGACTGGACGACCCTGAACGCGGCGAATGCGTCCTTGTGCAGGCTGCCGGTCATCACGAGCAGCGGGCCATCCAAAGCGCACCACTGCCACCGCATCATATCGTCCACGGACACCAGTGCGCCGATTCTGGAACGAGAAGCCGCACCACCGCTGGGAGAAGAAACGCTGCGCCTACTCGGACAACGCGAACCGCTTCATGTCGTCCTGCACGGTGGGGAGAGGGTGGGATGTATCTTGCACACATGTTAACAATCAATCTCTCTGTCCTCAAGGACTGGAAGGGGAGGCGCACCCTGTAGACAGCCGCTTGCTCGACATTGACGGCGGCACCGGCAGTGACACAGGCGCAGTCGGGATCGGCCTCAGCGGGAAGGGCGAAATCGGACTCAACGGAAGGTTCACTATATTCCCATCTACATCAGCACCTCCCCTCAAAAAAGGAAATGAAAGAGACTCACGTTCCCCAAACCCATCCGTGCGGGCATTGATAGGCGCCGAGATGCCCGAGCTCCTCGCGCTGCCAAACGCGCGGCGCGGCGCTGCCTCACCCCTAGCCGCAGCGGGTGCCGAGTCCCACGGCAGGTTATGCACGCTCAGCTCTTGTTACCCACGCCGGCAGTGACTGATGGCAGGATGGAATGCAGCTGACGCGTTTCTCCTCACAAGCGAGTCTACGCTGCGGATAAAGACCCTCTTTCCCGAGGCGAAGCGCGAGCGAGGAAGGTCGCATCAAGGAATCCCACCCCGCGGACTTGGAATACGACGAGTCTTGGCACTCGCGTGGCCCTGACCCTGCGCGGAGGTACGGCTCGGGGCTTTGCCCCTCGCCGCTTGCCAAAACCAATGCATCCGCCGCATTCGCGCCGTCATCTACGGGTGCCGACCGTTCACACGTGAACGCTCATCGCAACTTGTGAGGGACATCCCGTCCCGCCGCCAATCCTCGTCCTCCTGTCCTGGCCGGAGACGTAGGCCGCCCAGCAAAACGACGCCTGTGAGTAGTCATTGGTGCTGATTGACGACTGCAAGTTGACTCATGCTGATC
This sequence comes from Calocera viscosa TUFC12733, assembly GCA_001630345.1. Classification (NCBI taxonomy): domain Eukaryota; kingdom Fungi; phylum Basidiomycota; class Dacrymycetes; order Dacrymycetales; family Dacrymycetaceae; genus Calocera; species Calocera viscosa. The sequence goes on from KV417325.1 coordinate 126,694, forward strand.
TCTGCTCTGCAGAATCAACCCATCTCTCATCAACATCCTGTTCCTTCACGACCCCCGCACTGTGGCCACGGCGACCCTCAGATGGGCACCGGATGCGTGAATTGATTGATCCCCGCCCGCCGAAGGAGTTGTCTGCAGCCTCGACCGCTCGACCGCGTCAAGTATGGCGATCTACCCACGCCGGATCCGAGACGGCACAATGTGAAAGGGGAGACATCTGTTCGACGTGCACCGGTCACATGCTGTGCTGTTGCCCGTCAGCGCGGCTAGCTCACTTAGTACCCGATGCATTGCTGCCTATCAGAGCGACGGTCTTCAACAGCGTTCCGCAGGATCACCATTTGTGGTCTCCGGGATCCACCTGGCACGACATCTGAGGCAGGAGCCCACCCTGTTCGATGGGTAAGTGCAGTGTTGCGCCCCTTCCCGATGACTGACCGTACTCACGAGATCTCTGTGTGCAGTACACCCCTCCTCGCCGAGTCCTCCCATTCACCGAGCTTGGGGGGGACTTGCCAGGCGAAACGCCTGCGAAGACGGGTCACGTCCGTCGTTCAAGTTCGATCTCTTGAATAGCCGACCCACGATACTTACGATGCATCATACCCTCTCCTTTCGCCCTGGACCGATCGTGGCAGGGTGCCTACATGGACTACCTTCTCCAGGCAGCAAGTGCATGTTACGTCGTTGCCTCCACGCCAACTGTTGCACAGGTTTCGCAGCATCACCACTTCCCCGTCGCCGTCCTCCCCCTTCTTCGCCCGAGGTAGATACAGACCGCCAGCTCAGCTAGTATGTATGTCCTTTTCCCCCGCCTGAAACAGTACTAACGAGCTTCGGGAGCATTCCCCAGCGCCAACTCCGCCTTATTGCAGTGTCCTCCGTGGCGCGGAGGGAGCGGGAGAGGATACCGCTGTATGTCAATCTGAGTACGGCTTAGCAGATGAACGCTTCCGCTTAAACCTGACCATGGCCCGGCGTCTCCATTTCTCGTCGAGAGCAATCCATCATATTTCCCCTCGACCATCCACAAGCTGTCAGCTCTCGCCGTGTCATCCCGCTTGCCGAGCACACACCTCACACCTGACGGGACATGTCGTGCTGACATTCGCCGGCCGGGACCATACCGACTGTCGTCTACTGCAACACCAGCCGTGTGCATCAGGCCTTTTACTCGTTTGTCGGCATTTGACGAAGACGCAAGCACGCCCACGCCTGCCCTGCATCTCATCTCAAGCACTCACAGCCACGTCCTGTTGGGTTCCTGTCCCCATGCCGACCGCCATAGCTATTCAAGGAGAGATGAAGTTTCCGGATGAAGCTGGAACAAGTTCCTGACGTTGGTTGGCAATCACACATGGGACAGGCACCGCAGAAGAGGATATCTGTAGGATAGGAGTCGAGGATGGTTCATGGCACGTTAGCGGGTCGACGCCGTGGGCGAGAGCCAACGGCGTCAGCGGTCCCCAGGTGTGTGATCAATAGGACAATTACGTAACCGTAAATGGTACCCCGCACGCGTGCACACTCTTCCCGTCGAGGTCTACCACTGCGTGCATCTTTCTATGTAAGCGACCACAGGCAAGCAGAGCATTAGCAACGAGTTTCGTTCCAGCAGACAAGCAGATATGCAGTCGTGCTTCTTTGATCCATGGCGTACTAATAGATGACGTAGCAGCATAGGCTGGATGTGGTTTCCTCGCCGTCCGGTTGGTTGATCCTCAACGATCCTATTATCGCGGCGATGTAGTGGAATGAGAGTATAGCAGGTCATCGGGACTGTGCCCTTCTGCGGGTAGTGCTGTCGTCGAACATTGTTGTGTTTAAGTCCACGTTCTAAGCTCTGAAGCATATTTTGATTCTATAGACACTGGATGAGGATTCTAACAAACCAGGTGGGAAGGAAGGCATAATGCTCTACACAGGTATCGACATGGTTGATAGCAGAAGGATCGGATAACTTAGGGATAATGAGAAACTCTACCAATCTAAGTAAGACATCACATCATTGACTGCAGACGCGACTGAGTGCGGCGCTCTGATCCATTGTTCCCAATATCGTTGACTTGTGGTAGATGCATGCCACTTAGGCTAAGCGGCAGCAACCAGTTTCACGTTCTCGAAAATCTCGCCGTGCTTCTCGTCCGACTTCTCGCCGTCCAACTGAGGGTGACGACGGTTCTCGCTATCAGCAAGGGTGGGGTCGATGTGAGTTTCTTCCCGGACGTACTCGGGCACAATGACCTGGGAAAGACCAGTTATAACAAGCCACCCCACTAGGTAACCAAGGCCCTACCTCGTCTTCCTTGAAGTAGTTGGTCGAGGAGACTTGTGTAGCGCAAAGGTAGCACAAAATGAATAAACCACAAGCTTGCAGGGTGAAGGAGTAGGCAAACTCGTTGATGAATGGAGGCAGGGCCCCGTCAACACCAAACGCAACGCACATCTGGATGTTCAGTCAGTGCTTATAAGGTGCCATGTGGGTGGTAGCCGAACTTACACCAGCAGCATTGACCCCCTTGTCTGTTGGGAATTCTTAAGCTTGTGGATAAATCGAGGAGGACTAACTCACACATTGAAGCAAGCCGAGCCAGTTTGCGGGGATTGTTGGTCAGAGCAGACATGGTCCATTGGATGAGGAGCGGGTATGATACATAAAGGGCGCCAAACAAGAAGTATAAAACGGCGTCTACAGTAGAGCGCATCAGGACAGGGTCTGAGACGGTAATTTTTTTCTCACAGCCCGCAAATGGTGCTCCACTCCAGTCATAGTTGGGACCAAGGATGGATCGGTCCAAACTTTTGCCTCTGGTCCAGCCAAGAAAGCCTGAAGGATATTAGTCTATTATGGCACGCGCAAAGATGGGACCTTGCCTAGCCAAGTGCCGTAGATCACGATGGCCATGACTCCGACACCCATCAGTCCGCGCGTGCGCCGAGAGAAGCGGGTATTATCGAGGATAGGGACGAGAAAGAATCCGCCGGGTGCTTGAGCGATGGAGTAGAGCAATCCAAGCAGTGTTCGTGCCCGTAAATTGAAGGCATAGGCGTTCACTGATGCTTGCCAGAGGGGAAATTCCGAGGTGAACATAACCGGAATGAGAAGCGCAAGTCGCCAATCTTTGAGAAGCGCGATCGACTCCTTGAATTCGAGCCAAACAGACGTCGTTTCCTTATAAGCAGCCAGATGTGTGCCATCATTACGAACAACGCTGCCCGGGTCGACCAGAAATGCGGCAGCGCAGACGATTGCTGCGCACATCAGGACCACGAACGCAATGTACACTGAATTCGGCACTCCAGTGGAGGCCGTGCTATTGACGGACAGTCCGAAAGCGATCCTGTTCAACAGCAGTAAGAAGAGAACTGTTATCTTGAATTTGGACGCACGATGAGCCGATCATGCCTCCGATCGAAACGATGACGTTCTGCATGCCCAGGTAACGGGCTCGAGTGGCTTCTGTCGAATACGCTAGAGCAACATAGCCAGCCGTTGCCCACAGCCAGCCAGCGCTCAATCCGAGGACGATGCCGCTGAAGCTTGAGGCTCGTTAGCTCGTGGCATTAAAGAGACTGAGTGCTTCTCACTAAGGAAACCATGCTTGTCCGGTCTCGCCGAAGTACCAGAACGCCCCCATATAGATGGCTGATCCCATGCAGACATCTCAATCCAAAAGTCACTTGGAATGGGAATTGCTTACGGTAGCCTAATCCCCCTGCGGCAAGTGTCCATCTTGGCCCCAGTGTGTTGAGGAATACATTGCAAAAGAAGGCCGTGAAGGCGTAGACTGGTGATCAGGAACAAAGTCGTCAAACGCTCATGTAAACTGCCCACTAGAATAAATGATTGCATTGGTGCTCTGCGCAACCTCGGTAGAGCTCGCCTGACCACCCCCAGCACCAAGACCAGCCAGAGCGACGAAGAGACCAGGCAGGAATGCGATACACGAATCGCAAACGATGTTTTGCAGCAACGGAGAATGGAGCCGGAAGATTGCAGGTCGCATGGTGGGCAGTAGCACCGGGGGAGGATGGGGCACAAATCTCTAGTCCTGGCAGTCCTGGCAGTCTTCATAACGACAAACCTCAACCCGAATCTAAGCTGAAACCGAAGAAGCAAGGTGAACAATTCCATAAGGCGAATGTCGGACTCCGGGTTGGGCGGCCCGTCGCGGCCAAACGGAACAAGCATTCCTCAACCATGCAATGCCGTTGGCTTATCGTCGTTGATCGGCAAGACAGCGACTATCTTGGGCGCAGATGACAAGAACCCTCCGACATTGAGGAGCGAACGATAAGCCCGGTGCTTCTTCCGCCATCGTATATGGAGCATTGAGACAAACACTGCCGTTGGAAGCCGCGTTTTGCCGTTGCGGCTTGGTCGGTGCGAAGCCGAGCAAGAAGCCGATCCGTTGCCGGGACTACGATTCGCCTTCAACACCGGGTATCCAACGGACGCGTTATCTAGAATATTATTTTAGTGCGTGAAGCAGTCTTTCGTCAGTCCCCTCGTGCGGGCGCCTTTACACCTTATCAGACTAAGCTGCGCCGCGGGAATGTCAATAATTATGAAGTTCCATCCAGTGTTCATAATAACTCTCAGATATATGAGAGGAACGCAAGCAGTAGTACATGGTGCAAATTGAACTGTCTTAAGATCCTATTTCTTCGTCATCTACCGGAGCCCGGGTGCTATGATTCCAGTCCGCCCCTGATTGGTGATAGTCCGTTTCCACCGGTTTCTGCCCATGTCCACTCCTGCGCTGCGGTCGTTGACGCCACCTCACCAGCCGCGACTTCTGCTTCCTTCTGGCGGCCCTCATTGGCGTTGCCGCTGGAGCAGCAGTTGCCGAAGAGGCAGTAGCTGGTGCAGCAGGAGTAAATGGTTGCTTGTTCTTGTATTTCCAGGTGGGTGTGGGATGACGCGACGTTCGGGTCTAGCTTGCTTGCGGGGTGGATGGCGCCGAAGCGCTGTGGCCTGCATTGAGGGTGTACTTCTTCCTCAGCGCAGCGCTGCGTAAAGCATCAGGAAACCACGCACGTACCAGGACACAGCGAAAGCACTTACAAGTACGAAAGCCACGAGGTGATCGGCGTACACGAACTCAGATGGTGTTCACGCTCTTCGTCAACGCGTAGAGGACGGCGCCTCGCAGGCTCTCCGACTGAATATCCCTCAGTTGCGGACGTTATTCATGAGCTGGCTTCGGGACAGCGTCGGGCACCCAGGTGCGGGGGCACCGCCCCGCTTCACCTCGCTCTGGTACCTGCTTGTCCCCGTCCTCTTCTTCACGACCATGCTTTCCTGCGACCGTATTTTCCTACTGTTCCATCCCTCCTTCTCATGGCTGGTAGAGATTCTGACGATGTACCGCGCATTGGACTTGAGAAGACGGCGAATCGGCAAGCCGTGATGGTTTGCACCTGCAGACGGGTCAGCATCTAATTTGGGACGGACGGTGGCAGTGCGAACCTGAACAGATGTGTATAAGTCTCAATGACTGTTGGCTCTCGGTACTTGGAGCACGGCGAAGCCACGTGAACCCAATCGACTCGTTGGTTGGAGAAAGCCAGACAGAGGCAGGAATGATGACAACGTAAGACCGCGCCCATGGACGAGCGGGGGAGGTCTGGGCTGTCGCTGAGAGCGGGATGTGCACGGAGCTAGCAACGAAAGTCAATATAGGCGCTCTACTGGGTAGGAGAGTACACACGCAGAAACCACATAAGCATCGTTATCAGGCCTGCGATCCATGTCCCCCCTCCTCTCATCCTCATCCTCCACGCTCCCCTGGCGCGGTAGCTGTTCCACCTGCTGCGCATCAAGCGACGCCACTGCACTGCAAATCGTCGCGCGGCGCTGCGGCGCCGGAGAAGGCGCGCGTGCGCATCTGCCGCGTTGGGGAGAGCCGGCGGGTGGGAAAGCGCCTCGCCGGAGCACGTCACCTCCGTGCATCGGTGAACGAGTGAGGTGTCGCATCGTGGGTGGTGGCGAGGCTTTGGGTGAGACGTGTCGGCATCATCTATGGTTACGTCAGCATCGAAAATGCGGCTGCTTGACAATGGACATACCTCACGCCACTTCCACACCCGATAACGCTGTACATCTTAGCAAGTCAAGGATATAATTCTCCTCATCAAACTACGTGGGCATTTTCAGACAATCTAACCACGAGGGATATGGCTGGTATGCGTACCAACAGAGTGCCTCAAAGTCCAGGTTACCAGTAGGCTCTGGCTCTTGCTCTCCAACGCCTTTTTCAGTCCCCTCCTGCGTGGCTTGGTCATAGATCGTTGCGCAATGTCCTCGGTTTCTATCACATCAAGTCAGACCTGTAGACACATATGGGCAAATACGCAGGCTTACTGTTGAGCATAGTTCGGGGATGAGCGAAGGACAACAAAGGTGCAAGCGTGCGATGCTGAGGGTGCAGGTCCTCCCGGCTGACGTCTGGCGTGCCCTAGGTGGTTGGAACAACGCGGGGCGGGGAGGGAAGGGGCGATGGGAAGGAGGGCAGATCATTGCATGGCCAGAGCGAGCCCGAGGCCGGAAGACTTGAACTAGAATGCACAGAGAGACGGGTGCGGCCGCGAGGCGGTTCGGGTTGAAGGCGCGGGCTTTCTGAAGCTTCCTGAACCAGCCGAATGGCGGCGCCCGAGTTCTTCCACGACTTCGGGGCACCCGGCTCTCCACCTTCCCCTCACCGTCGTCGATTCGGGAAGTACTTTCGCAAGACAGCGAGGACCTCGTTCCACCCGTGGGGGGTGCCGACGGCGACGAGGCGTTTGCCATCCGCCTCTTTCTCGGGCAGGGCCAGGACAAGCAGTTTGGCGTCGTCGGGCACGTCAACGATGTAGACTACATTCATCATCTGCTCAGTGCGTTGTAGATTCCCGCATGGAAGATGGACGCACAGGGTGGGATGGAAGGGCACGTCTCGTCGCCCTTCCGCAGTTTGTCCAGCCAGTCGAGGGAGATCGCCGGTGAGCCGTACAGTTCTGGATCCCAGTTCGTGAGCGGTATGACGACGGTGAGTTCGAACGGTGGCTAAATACGCATGTCAATGACACAGTCGATGCCACAGAGAGAAATTACTGACCGTCTCTGTTTCAACATACTTCACGCTGCGCGCTCCCCCAGCGTCTTTAAGGCCACGTACCGGTACCGGAAGAACGCAGGCGACTTCTTCTACTCGTCGGTAGCAATCATGTGCGTTTGAACGGTGGCATCGTTTCGGTCCTTGTCGTTGATCAAGCGATCCGTTGCGATACTCGGGTTGCGGGAGGAGATAACGGTACCCGGGTGGTGGCGAGGATAAAGCGCATGATCCCAGCCTTCGAAGCCGCGCGAAAAGGAATCAAGGTCGATTCGATGATGTTCTCCACCCAATCCCGTGGACCAGACGGCGTAGGTAGAGCAGGATGGACAACGCCATCCGCACCGGCGAATGTGGTCTCGAACTTGGACTGGCTGTAGAGATCGTCCAGGGTGACGAACTGGAGCTTGTCCGCCCTGACATCGACGCCTTCCTTCTTGTACACCGCCCGCAAGCGGTTCTTTCCGTCTTTGCCATCGACCGAACCGTACCCCAGACACGATATGCGGCGTTCAGCGCACAAAGGCCGTCGTCGGAAGCGGACGTAACCGGTGATGCCGACGATGACCGTGGGCGAACCGCGTGGGAGGGGTGCCATGTTGGATATGAGACAGGTTGAGAGTTGTTTAGCTGCTAGATGGGAGTGCCGTATGAATAACTGTTGTGGATTTTGTGAGCCGATCATCATCGTTGGTGTAGGAGCAGTTCCGCGCAACGACCAGAGGAGTGCGCTCCGACATCCTGAAAGTTGCCATTGCATTACCTTTGCTTGCGGGATTTCTCCGGGAAACGTCTGCAACGAAGTAAATTCCATTACGTTTCCATGACATTGCCCGCAACCCTCTCCCGTGGATCAGGGCTACGCATCTCGATCATGCAGCGTACAATGACTTCGTGTGCCAGCGAGCTTGCCCGCAAGGGATTGGGAAGCAAGTGGATTGGACTGGAGCAGTGCATAGCTTATTTGCTCAGAGTTTCCCACACCGAACGAACCTCGCGCATTCGCATAGCTGTGGTCCACGACATCGAGAAGAATTCGATCAGAAACTTTCTGCCCACATCTGCATTACCCTCATCAACTCCTTGTCCTCCTCGCTCAGGGATTCCAGTAGTGCCTCCTTTGTACCCTCAACTGGGAAGAGCTGGTCAGTATCTGACTTGCAACCTATACCGTACCGTACTCCGGCAGCTCGCTCTCGAAGAAGAAATTCTGGAGTGCGTGCGCAGTGCAAAGAGACGGATCGGCCGCAAGCAATGACCGAAGCCGTCTTGAATGAGGAGGGAAGCGGACTCGTTTCCGAAGTACTTCCACATGGAACGTGCAGAGATGAGATGCGTAACGGGATCGGCAGTGTTCCTACAGCAACATTAGCTTAAATTCAGAAAGTGCGGAGCAGGTTACTTGCCCGAAGAATAGTACTGGGTGCTTGGTCTTCTTGAACCCATCTTCGACAGTCCAAGGGCTACGGCATGCTTGCCTTGCCGTGATGTTCCAGAACCTACATGTGCTCGCAATGGCCTGCGCCCCGCATGCTCCGGTAACGCTGCACTTCTCCAGCTCGCGTGAATACTCCGTGAAGTCCTCCGCGTCCGGCTTGCTGAGCATTGTCGAAATATCAGTGTCAGAGCAAGTGATCGCCTATGGGCTGATGTTAACTTAAGTCAGTCGTTCATGTACAGAAGGTATACAGACCGTGCTTTATGCAGCGCCACTCAGAGTGCCCATGTGCTGATTGAAGATAGTGTCCAACATGTTGGTAGGGCGTGTCATCGCCGCGATATCGGAGAACCCGTTTAAGTCAGCCAATGGCGCGCCATCTCCTTTCTCGGCCACTGCGAGCGTTTTGCAAGCTTGGGCCAGATGGTCGGCTGGTAGATGCTTGAGAAGATCTAAATATATTCAGCAACGAATGCGTCGGAAGGAGGATCATACGCACTGCTGCCGTTATGTCGCTTGCTGCGACGATGCCCGATTTGAGCCCAGTGAATGGAACAGGCAAAAGACTTCTGATGAGCTTGTCCGCAAGCGCGTTTATTCTCCCCTCGATTTCCTTGGCCGTGGATTGTGGGTGGGCGAGCGCACAGCCGTCCGGTCCAGCCTCAGCACACGCAGTGAGGCAGCCATGCCAGGCATTGTTCTTGCCCTCCGTGCCAATCCAGTTGTGTTTGTAGATGTCCATCGTGAACGACACGGCGTTACTCACGCCGGTCAACGAGGATGCGATGGGCAAGTCCGGGAACATCGCCGTGAACGTCACGCCGAGCATGGTACCATAGCTGAAACTGGAAGATGCTCAGTATCTGATGTCTGTAGCAGCTGAGGTTTGTCGACGTACCCCCAGTAGACCATCACCCTGTCCTCCTCGCCTAGTACCTCCAGGATGCTATTCATATCCCTCGCAGTAAATGCTGATATCACGACGCTTAATATCTTCTGAGTTCGATTCTTCTTGCAGCTCTCCCATACTGACCGCGAGTAGCTGCCGATACGCTCGAAGTAGTACAACTCCGCGTCCTCGGCAGATCCACCCCCAAGGGAAACCGCCCACCGTACTTCATGCGGCATTCCCATCTGAGACCGTTTCAGGTCTTGCATAACTTCATCGCAGTCAGAAAGCAGTCCAAAGAGGGCGTGGTCTCCGCCAATGTCAGCGTTCATGGCACCCAAAGATCTTATGTACGCGTGCCATGTTCAAAGCGCGAGGATCTCAAGAGACAATGGCATAACACCTTGCACAACGATGTCAACAAATGTGATGTATGTGCTGGATGGTCACACTCACTTTTCAGAATGATATTCATCGATGGACCGCTTCACCACGACAGAGTTGGTGCCAGCTCCGCCTGGGCCCCCCGGGTTGGTCAACAATGATCCCAGCCGCTCAGGCAGGCGGCGCAGAGCCACAGAGACGGTCGCATTGGCAAGAGGGTTTGTGTACCACGCAGATGCGTTATAATTGCAACTTTTGCCGGGTCCTCTTCCTTCCTTGTGCATGAGGGGGTTCGATGATACGCTGGTCAGGGGGCTTCGCAGAATTCAGCGATGCAGCACTGGCGGTGCCAAAACGGGAACATACCCTCACATAGCCCAACTCCCCCCTTTCTCGTTCTCCTCATTCCACTTGTGATGCGGGCGCAGGTTGACAGTGCATAGAAGGGGTTGGCCTGCGACAACGTTAGCGATGGCTGAGGGCAGGTGCAGGAGCGAGGATATACCATCCAACCAGCGGACCCCTCTTGCCCTTCTCCTCCATCACGGCGTGGCGGGGGGGAATAGAGCAAAATGATTTTAGGTACAGATGATGATGGAGCTCTTCAATCAAGATATCGCGACGTGCCTTCAAATTAAGTCAGATCTGCGGATGGACGCTTGAAGGATTTGCGTACAGTTTCCAGACCGCTTAGATAACTCCTCAGATTTACCACTACTCCCACCTCCATCATATCCGGCTTGTTGATCGTTTTGAGCTTCTTAACCAGCAGTACGGTTGCCTGCAGGATTCACTTTGCAGTTATCAAGCTCTCGAGTTGATCTGGTATGGTTTGAAGACGATCGCTGCAAGATATGTCAGCACTAGGTATAGTGTGTGCCAGAGCACGTACATCTCGTCAAGACCCAGTGCATGGTTGCGACTCCACAGCTGGACGAGATCTGTGCGCTTGCTACCCACTGCCTCACGAACCTCGATGGGTGGGACCTTGGCATCCTGCACCTGGTCTTGCGTAGCAGTGAGAGATGTAGAAGTGTTGCATGATGTGCGAGTGAGGCTGCGAAGGATTCGTAATGCTCTGGACGAAAATGATCAATACGAATTGCATAACTGCTCAATAAACGATGTACTGTCGACCGTCGCCTTGAGTGCGCGTTCTGGTGCAAACTTGGTTCGTTGGAAGGAAGCAAGGTCACGACCAACTGACGAGCTGTTCAGACGCGAGAGCGCGACTTTGGCTGAGTTCAACTAGCAGTGCATCTCATCAAATCCTTTGTCGCACCCAAACTCATGCGCTCACCAACTTTAAAACACCGAAACGTCGGAGGACGCGATGAACGTCTTCAGGAGTGATATGGCGAAGCTGCTTGACCTGGTCAAGAAGGCTCGGATGAGGTACGCTTGCTGACTTCCCAGATGAAGGAACATGCACTGAGGGGCATGAACGCTGCATTATGTATCCGCCGACAGAGTATAGACGAGAAGTGTGGTCTGTGGGCTGTGGGCTCGCGCGGCACGGGGGTAAAATGTGGACCCTACCTCCCAAATTTGGTAATTCACCTGTATCAAGGTTATGGGCTCGCGCCCATAACCTTGCCTAAGTCTCAATCTCTCAGTTTCTTTAATAATACCATTGCTACCCTAACCCTAACCTACCCTAACCCTAACCCACCCCCCAACCCTAACAGCTAACAGCTCGCTCCGCTCGGCATCCTAACCTAACAATTACCCTAACTGACATGCATCCTAACCAGTATGAACACTGTCCAAAGGCTGGACCCTGACGGAGGCTTCCGCGTCGAAAACCGTTGCCCGAAAAGGCAATTTCACTAGGATTTGCCCCCGGTGTGCTGTACCCACAGCCCACACACCACACTTCTCGTCGCTGCTCGGCTCATTGGTTCCGAGTGTGGGCGAATTCTCTTACGGATGGAAATACTGTTTGACCATATGAGGGTACGACTCCTGCTGCATGGAGACGATTTGAATCATCGTAGGGATGCATATTAACGATCGGCCCGCTTGGATTAAACTGAGGCTTTTCCGGGGTTGTGGTTAGCTTCGCGAGGATCTTGCGATTTGCCGTCTCCTCATAACCCGCGGCCGGGACTTTGAGTTGGAGCTGCACACCGTAACCTGGCACTACACTCCCGTTCACACAGACCCCAGTCCTTCAAACGATCACTTCGTACGCTTGTCATCACCCTCAACAACTGGGACATAGTTGGCACCATCTGGCCTCGACACGGCGAGGCGCACGCAGCCACGTTGCAAATGGATCCGCGAACGCTGTATCTCCCAGTTCGCGACCTCCTCACGCACGTAGAGTTCCTTCTAAAGCTCACCGGGAGGGCTCTTGAAGTCGACATTGGCACCTGCATGGTACTGGCACAGCTGCCCATCTTGGGGATGTCCGGGGGTGGAGCTACGTGGTTCCTCCTCGACGAGTCTCTGCAGCAACGCGACACAGCCATTTGCCTTGTAAGTATGCAGCTGTCTGAATGCTCCATCCTCTGACCACTGTGTTCCCCTGCAGGCAGTTGTACAGGTCACGCGTGCACCCGTCTTCCCCGAATGCAACCTGGGCATGCTATCTTCGCTACGTTTGACCTTGGATTCCATTGTTTCCTCAGTGGAACTCAACGGAGGAGACGACCTCAAGAAAAATGAGGGGGTTTATTTAGAAGAAGATAGTGGTATTTCGTGCATCTCCCATAGCATGAAGTTGAACTCCTTCCAGCTAATACTTTCTAAGAACCTACCAAATGGTTACAGAGATTTTGATGCGACTCGACGCCGACTCGATCAACCGAATATTCAAACCCCGCGGGTCGATCCTGTGGGAAGTCTGGGAAGCTTGGTGTCCCGTCGCATTCGACATCGTGATGAAGTGCTCGAAGAAGACTTGGCATGGACAATGTGGTAAGGGCGGCTTCCGTTACCTCTCATGTGCTACCTTTCCACTAACCCTTTGAAAGAAGGCCGTGACCTCTGTGCGATCGACGTTCCTTGCCGCTGCTTTGGCAAAAGTATATCATATCCACCTTGGGAATTATCAAGTGGGCGAACGACTCCTTTTATTAGGGTACCGCGTCTACCCCGTGATGCTGTTGAACGATGCAAGTGAGAGCAAGCTGCGACTGAAGACCAGCATCATGTATGGCTCCAGGGTATGCCTAATTCGTGTAGAAAGATACTTGAGCAGCTTGTAGTAGCAGAATAGTGTCTCAACCTGGCTGTATACTAAAGACGCTTATCCAAATGGTATTGCGAAAATCACGTGGGGAGAGCCGGAGCTGTGCCGCCGCATGAAATATGAATGCCAATGCCTGCATTTGCGCCAGGTTCTTACGCCGATGTCTGGCGACGAAGGGGTTGGCCTGCATGGATAGTGGCGGTCGACGAGCTGTGCCATGTGCTGAAGGGTGCGTACGCAAGCCCGCGCCGCACGAACAACTGCTGATGGTTGTGCACAGAGTATGCAGCGAAGGCCGTTACGGTGGATGCCACGCTTGCTCATCTCGCTCTGGGACTGGGCTTGAACAAGATGCTGGGTCTGTGAGGTGCGACTCGAGTGCTAGTCCACGCGAGGACAATGATATGGCGGTCCGCTGGCTGCCTCACTCTGTCACTTTGGGCGCGATTATGGTGCAATAAGGTAGACGGTCGTATAATTCTAGCAAGACAGAAGGCATGTGGCGACGAGGTTATAATGTCCTGCGGGGCGAAGTCACGTCAGGTGTCCCTCGCGTGCCATTCGGTTGTTGATCAACTGGAAGTCACTGTACACGTGCACAGATTTACACCGGGAGCTCCTAGACTTGAGAGTGCGGTCTGTGGGCCGCGGAGAAGGCACGGCGTGAACATCGAGATGAGGGTAAGGACGGCGCACTTGGACTTGCGGTGGTCGGCGTGGTGCGCGTGGACGGTGGCCCCGGTCAGCGGCGTAGAGGTGCTTGAGCTGAAGCTGGGCGACTGGATACCGTATGGGGAGAAGGCGGAGTCGGTCCCGACAGCCGGCTTGCTAGGGACAACCCAGCTGGTGGCGACGGACAGGCCACCGAAGAGCGACACACCCACAGAGCCGAGCACACCTCCAGCCAGCGAGGGCAGGGCAGAAGTAAGCGCAGCGCAGGTCACCCCATACGCAGGGGCTGGCGAACCCGAATGGTCCAGCGTCGGCGTCGCCCTATCCCTCGACCCCGAGCCAAGCACATTCGAGTTGAAGCCCATGAGCGGCGGTCTAGCGCTCTTGGCCTCTGAAGACGTCTGCGTAAAGTTGGCCTGCTGCCCCGCGCCGGGGAGCATAGGCGAGCCGATGATGTCCGGAAACACACAGGCGCCGACCTCGCGCAGGCACTGGCGGATTGCAAGGATGCGCGCGTGTCCCTCCCAGTCTGCCGCTTGGAGAGCCTCGGGCTCAGGCTGCTTCGTGGTTGCTTGTGCCGGGCCTGGCGAGTGAGAGGGAAGCGCAGCCCGCTGGGCTGGAGCCGCGGCGGTGAGCGTTGGGGTCGCCTCCTCCTCCTCCGTCCGTCGCCAGCCTCCCCCTCCAAATCCTCCCCCTCCTGCCCCTCCATATCCCTCATCATCTACTCCGAATGGTTCTTCTCCGGCTCATGCCTCTCCACCGTTTCCCTCCTCTTCCTCTCCCTCTCCACTCCCACTCCCTCTCCACTTCCTCCGCCCCAACCAGGAGCACCACACACTCTTTAAGCAGCACCAACTCGAGCCGCCACACCTCCCCGTCCTCCTCGCCCGCGGCCGAGCCGAGCACGTTAGGGAGCAGCACACGGAGCAGGCGCGCGAGGTACAGCGGGAGGTCGAGCATCGCGTGAAAGATCCTGCTGAGAAGCAGCCGGGCCGCTGTGACTCGGGGGTTCGCTTCGGGAGCCGCGCTAGAGACGCTGGGCGTGCTGGACGAGGGTGCGGAGGCGGTGAAGAACGCTTCGGCAAGGTCGGTAATGTTTCTTCTCGGATCGGGTACGGCGCGCAGGAAGAGATGCAGTCGTTCCAACTGGTCGATGACCGCGCCCGCCGAGCGCAGGGAGATGTGCGCGCCGAGAGGGAGGAGCTCGGGCAGGAGGTCAGGAAGGAGATGATGGGTCACTGCGTGCCTGTTGGGTCACTGCGTGCCTGTGTGCGGGGGAAGCGCCAGACGGGTGGGAGATGAGGTGGGACAGCATTGCTGCGAGTTTGGCGAGCACGGGGTGGGCAGATGCTCCAGGTCCAGCCGCACTGGTGCGTCGTCCCCGTTCTGCTGTCGTCGGATCCAGCAGACCGCAAGCTGCAGGCCCGCGCGCACTGGGCCAACTCGCCCGCCCGTCGCGCCCTCTTCCACCCCTCTTCCACCCGTCGCGCACCGTCCCCAGGGCTTCGGCGAGCGTGACGCCCTCGTGTAGCCTGCGCTCGGTGTCATCTAGTCCGTCGGCGGTGGAGGTGCTGTTGCCGGAGGCCGCGCGGTGCCATGTGAGAGTCCCGTCTTTCGTGCTTCCACTTAGGCCCTGAACGACATACGCGCGCACATCGCCCCGGCCGATGCCTACGAGCTCGTCGCCTCCCCAACGCGAACCACAACCATGCTCTGCCTCTCCATAGCAAGACGCACGTCCTCCCCTCCCCTCCCACCGCCAAACCCTAAACCCAAGTGTCCATAGCTGTCCGCCACTGCGTCCCCTACGAGCGTAGCTGGACAAGCGGTCGGAGAAGACGTGCCGAAGCGCGAGGCGGATTGCGAGGAGCGCGCCGGCGTGGGTCTGCACTGTGAGCGCGGGGAGTATGTCGAGTGCGTCTTGCGTGGTGGGCATCCTGGGAGCGGCGTGGTTCGGGATGGGCGTTACGGCTGTTGGGCTGGTTGGGTCGTCGGGGGTGCCAGCGACCATCGAGCGTAGGAGGCGGAGTGTGCCCACCGCGTGCGCACCTAGGAGCGCACCGCGCAGCGCCTCCTAGACACGGCCTTCCTCGCCCATGTGCTCTGTGTCCTCCACTGCTGTCGTTAGGGACGGGAGCTGCACCGGCGCAGGGAGGAAGACGAGCAGGGGGAGGGTGATGAGCGCTGGAGGAAGGGCGCAGAGGGGCGAGGAGGGGAGGGAGGGAGGAGGGGGAGGAAGAAGGAGGGGGCAAAGTGTGGAGTGGTGGTCGGGGAAGGGGGTAAGAGGCGGGGACGAGGTTGAGCGGAGCGTGAGAGGGAGAGGCTGCGAGCGGAGTGGTCCTCGGTCGTGCTGCTGCTTTCGGAGGGAGACGAGGATGAGACGGAGGAGATCCAGGCCGGCAAAGCGCTTGATTGGCTGCATCTGCACGCGCGTCGCTAGTTTGGCAGCGGGCAGCAAGGGTGGGGGGAAAGAAACCTGACGCGGCGGTGCTGCCGATGCTTGAGGGTGGTGCCTGGTGTTGAGCCGCGACAGCAATGTCAAATACAAGCCGATTGAAGATCCTTCCACCGTGCTTGAGCGCCTCCCCCCACTCTCCCCCCTGCGCTGGTCTTTCTCTTCCGCCGCACTATGCGCCGGCGCTGGCTCTCCCGCCGGGCCCTGCGCGACCTGCCCACTTGCACCGCCGGTGTATGGGTTGCTGTACTGAGCTGCCAGACCATTGTCGTCCGACGCCCAGGACATGCAGAAGTGACAGGACCAGTGAACGCGAGGGCATGAAGATTAATATACAGTTGCGATGGAGAAGGCATGGTGGGTATAAGCGGGTTGGCGTGCTTGGCTGTGAGATGGGAATAGAGAAGAGTAATAGACGGCCGTCCGTCGTCCCACCTTCTCCGAGGTTTGCCCGCGCCCGCGTGCACGGGCCCCCTTGCTTCCGTGTCGGCTCCGCTGGCTGCTCCGTCGGTTGCAGGACAACCCTGAAATGCACAGCCCCTGGACGCTTCGCTCCCAGAGGGATGCTTCGCTCCCAGAGGGACGCTTCGCTCCCAGAGGGACGCTTCGCTCCCAGAGGGACCCTTCGCTCCCAGAGGGACACCCCGAAGGGGTTGAGACCCTTGTAATTGTGGAAGCTGCCAATTGAGCATTGATATTGCGACCCCTTTCATTGTCAGCACAGCCACCCGAGGAACTGCTTCTTGCATGCCATGCCTACAATCGCGGTGCGCTTCTTATGGGGAAGGGATGGGCGGTAGTCTGAGGCTGCGGTACCGCAGCCTGAGGAGAGCATGTTTTTGAGTTGACGCCGGTGATGAGGAAGCTTTACCACTTTGGAGATTATCATAGAATCATCACTGAGACCCTGAAAGCCACTGATTTCCTACATAGGAAATGTCGGGGTGTCGGGCTCTGATTATCATTGTCTTTTCTTCGTAGTTTGCACTGCTTATCAGTGCAACAGTGGGACTATCAGTGGACACTGTAAACCAGTAGTTTAGACAATGAAATTCATTTCCATTTAAATTAAAAAAAAGGTGCCTAAGGCACTCAACATCAGTGCGCGGGCAGTGAGTTATCAGTTCTCCCTGACTGAACATCAAACGCTTTCGCACGTGTAAAAGGCACTGAATGGAGATTATATTCAGTGTCTTTAGTTACTGATAATGATATCCATTATTTCCTGATTCCCTGCGCCCTATTCCTCGACCTCGTCCTCCTCAGCCGGCTCATCTTCCTCCTCCCCATCGTCTTCATCCTCGTCTGGAACCTCTCCAACTCCATTAGCCTTCTCCTTCCCCCCCCGCTTGCCCTGGTCGACCCCGGCATCCTTCTTTGCATTCCTCATCTTCAGCTTGGCCTTCTTGTCGGCCTTGGTATTCTTCAGGTAATGCTTGAGGATCGCCGTGCTCGCCCAATCGCCCTCGTATGCCTTGAGCTCGGGATGGGCATGTGCGGCATGTATTAGTGTTAGTAGATTGTACTTAGCATAGTTAGAACTTACAATCTTGAAGATCCCCACCAGATCAGCAGGCGCATAGTCCGACAATCGGTCCTTCGTGAGGAGCTGGCTGCCTTGAAAGGCCGCGCGAACAGCAGCCTAGTACCATCTGTTAGTATAGCATTAGATAGGTGGATAAAAAGAAACTTACCTGTAGTTCATTGTACAGCGGTTTGTCGTGCTCGAGGCCCATGGCCTTGATAAGGCTGTAACCACCGCGGGTCAGTCTCCCAGCTTGGCCAGGCGGCTTGGGGATGAGGGGAAGGGGCTTCGCAGCCTCCTTCTCCTTGAGGGCCTTGAGCGCGTCTTCGGCGTGGGTAAGTTTCTCTAAACATAGTTAGTAATGTCATTGTATGCATGGAGATTTGCGTACCATCACGCAGCGCAAGCTGGGCCTTGAGCTCCAGCATCTCCTTCTCCCTCTGCGCGAGCAACTCCTTCGACGACGCCTTCTTGGACGTTGCAGCCTTGACATTGACGGAGTTGTCGGCCTGCTTGGCGGGCAGCTGCAGCTTGCGCTTCTTCGCAGCGGGCTCGGGTGCAGGTGTCTTCTTCGGAGTCTTGCGCTTCTTCGCAGCAGCAGCAGCAGCAGCATCAGCATCAGGCGCATCAGGCGCATCATGAGCAGCAGGAGCAGGCGCACGAGCAAGCGCGGGAGTAGGAGGAGCAGGAGCAGGCGGCAAGAAGTCGAGGGACGACAGGGAGTCACGAGAAGTCGGCCGAGCAGGCGAAGTCCCTCCAGAAGGAGGGACTTCCGTAGCAGACTCGGACAAAGGCCCTCCAGAAGAAGGTCCTTTGTCCCCTTTCTTTAGCTTGCGGACGGTGGCGCGTGTCTTGCCCATGGTCGAGGGAAGGAGAGAGAGAGAGAGAGGGAGAGAGAGAGAGAGAGGGAGGGAGAGAGGGAGGGCGAGCGCGCGAGAGAGAGACAGAAAGAGAGAGAGAGAGAGAGAGAGAGGGAGAGAGAGAGAGAGATGGTGGTCGAGAGCAAAGGAGCGAGAGGGGGAGAGGACGCGTCAGACGCGTCACTGGCACTGATCTGTTGGGAGAAATCGTAGGAGTAGTGAGCCGAATAGATCTCCGTGCGAGGTAAAGGATAGGGACTTACCAAAATTGGCATCCCTGAGTTCCCACCCCCGAGCCCATCCCCGAGACGCATACAGCGTCCTCTTCTCCACACCTATCACCATGGCACCAACGCCCAGGGTGATCTGCAAGTGCCCAAGGTGTAATGGCCAAGCCGTGCCGAAGACGACATACCATCGGCATCGTCAGGCGGAACGCGCAAAGCTGCAGCGCAAAGTCAGCAAGAAGCCAGCACGTAGAACGACTGACGAGACGCACCTCAAGGCCCAAGCTTTCCTCAAGACTCTTGCTCCTCCTCCTCTCGCTGCGCCTGCTCCTCAGAGCCCTCCTCCTGGAGGGCTCGAGCCCGAGCTTGAGGAAGATATC